>JAZBGX010000198.1:0-17935 GCA_037414775.1 Zonitis immaculata
TTAAGAATTTTACAGCATGGATTCAATTTATCATATACAATCCATCAGTCAGTAATAAATAATATAAAGAAAGGCATTCAAATACAAGTCGATCGATAGATCGATCTGTTGTTGTTGGTCTTGAACGTCAATTACATCAGTTCAATAATTCTAGTAAAAAAAATTTACGAAGTAGAAAAATATTGGCATCTCGAGTGTGTCAATTTCAAATTTAAACCACCAACATGTTGATAAATAAATAATATTTATATCCATTTGAAAATTCGAAACGGAAATTATATTCAAATAAACGATAACGTTTTCATTACTGGCAAAGATTTTCCAATAAATATATGAATGAGAAAATATTAACAGGTGACGAGACCACCAAGTGGAAATAAAATGATTTTATCGGCGATATAACAAATTTATTAGATTAGAACTAATTTGAATTTGAGCTTTGAGAGAAAGCTTCTACAATCATATATTTGTAAATTAGACTAATTGACTATATATATATGTATATATAGATAGAAATAATCGTACATTTTCAACCATATGAAAATATATGGTTGGGAAGTTGAATTTTCATTTAAAATTCTGAATAAATTCGATTGCGTAAGCGTATCTAATGAATCGTAAGTGGGAATAGTCATTATGTGATTGGAAATATTGCAGAAGAAAATGATGGTGAGCATTATAGTGATAATGATGAACCCCGTGTTCTAATACATGCTCGAAAGAAAATCGATATTCCTCTAATTAATTCATTTAATCTTATTTTCTTTTTAATAAATTATTAGTGATTTTTGTTAATTATTTAATCTGGATACCTACTTTTGCGACGATTTTATTACGAATTAATTAACTAGATTAATTAATTTCTGCTTATTGCTTCAAATTTATTTATTAGTGTTTAAAGTTATAATCAAAGCAAGGTAGATTATTTCAAAGTTAGTCAATATAAGAAAATATCTAATTTATTTTCTCGTTTTTTTTTGTTGTGTAATTAGGAAAAGTAACTTTTCATAATCAAAGAAATAACGAATCTATCATATCATATTTATCAATAAATATTATCGAGATAGAAATTGTTCGTTATATTTAGTTTGAAATTCGAAATACAGCTTGTAAATTTTTTTTTGTAGCTCTATATATAAGAAATATGCCGGTTTTATAAAAACACCACTACTTATATTGATATACATATAGTTCTTTTCTGTTTTGTTTAAAAGTTGCTTTTGTTTGAAATAATTTAAGCATGAATGATTTCTTTCAAATTCTCGGCTACGACTCGCATTGCATCAAAAGAAGAAGAAAAAAAAAACACCATCAACTGTGAGATATTGTATATGCTTTGTTTTTTTGTTGTACATGATAAGTTCTTTCAAATAAATAATAAAAGCGGAATTTTCACAAATTATATTGACAAAAATATAGGATCACGTTTTATTAAGTAAAGAAATTTACGTCTCGCTTAGCCGCACACAAAACTTGCTCTACATTCTATTATAATTATAAGGATTTTCCCCTCGTGGATGGACCCTCTCGAAGGTTTATCATAAATTCCGCCAAAAAAAATACTGTCATACAGTTTGAACTGACTATTTGTCCAACCTACGGGTTATACACGGGAAGCTTTTCTGATAAATCTGAGTACCATGAGCTTTTACATCCTTGGGGAAGTATTCTGAAATTAAGATTGAAAATAAAAGAATACAAAGTTTAACTATCGAAGGTAATGGAAATGACTGTGTTTCTACTGAAATTGAAGAACTGAAAATCCCTAGTCCGATAAGTAAATATGTTCAGATCGCACGAATCAATTTTCAGGAATACTGGAAATTTCCTCGTGGATGTAAGAGAGCTCATGGGACTGACATTCATTCATTGAGTTACCAAACGATAATAACAAATACCAGTTCTTTTAAGAAAAAGTAGGTACCTGTTTAAGAGAGGTTTTACTGTACATAGAGATTTTTTGATAGAAATATTGTATAATCAATTTTTATTGCATTATAACGAATATAAAATTTCTATTGATGCGAAGAAAATCGATAAGACAAATTCAATAATCTTGAAATCTCGTGTGAAAGAGCTTGATGGATATTGAAAATTTCAGGAACAAATAATTGAAAAAAGCTTTCGTTCGTTAATTCTCAGTATTTTTCAGAGGATTTCAGGAACGACAATGTCAGTCTTTACGGCTATTTAGTTTCTCGAGATAAAACTTTCGATATAATTTGAAAAGTGTGAGGATTAACAGAAATAAAAGGACTTGCTTTATATATAAAGACCGTATAGGCGTTTGGGAATTACAGCATTATTTTCAGCTTTATTTCAGTGGGGTGTCGCTGAAATTTTCGACCACAAATTCTGAATTTCTCACTAAATAATTTTATTTATTACCTACTCGCTTATTCGAATAATCGAGGTTGGACTGTACAATCGTATTAAATATTTTAATTCGAACGAAGCTCTTTCTATATTCTATTCTCTTTCATTTCGTTATATATACGAGAACAACAAAAATTATTTTAATTGATTCACATCAACATATTCATTAATTAACATTATATGAAGTAAAAAGGGAAGTTACTTTTATTGTAATTGTTTGGGGTTGAAGTATATATAGGTCACATGTTTAATGAAAATTCTTGGAAATAAGCTAAACAGCCTCTCCTATAAATAAGGGTATATAGTTTATATATTGTCTCACAAACCGTTTTTTTCTTCTTCTTAATATAGTTTGATTGATTACATTAACCATATCTTGACATATACAAATTAACTATATCCTCTTGTTATACATGAATTAACTAAAAATAAATTTTCTGTAGATGGAAAATTGTACAAAAGATTAAAATTAATCAAAAATTTCTAGCGATCGGTAAAACTAATTAACTTTAAAACCACCCAAAACTATCAATTTCCATTAATAGATGTTTCGATAATTTTCCAATAAATTAAAAACAAACCAATTAGATAGGATCGATTCTAGTGTTCAATTAATCGATTCTCATTTATAGATTGCAATTTTTTTCCAAATCCGTGACGTAATAGAGACTAGATTAGTTTTAATAAGACACCACTAGGTGGCTATTATAGTAGACGATAACATTTCGTTAAATAGTATCAACATTTCAATGGCATCTTAACAATTATTTATTTGTTTATTTAATTAATTTCGTCTCTTGTTTCTTGTTCCTTGAATCTTTCTATAAAATGTCATCAAATTCCTTTTTCTAAATTAATTACTTATTGTCAGTGAATTCGTTTTATTTAATTTGAGCTCAAATTAAATTCAGAACGTATTTTCAACATGACTCGCTCTATCATCATTGTTCTTCTTAATTATCTACAATTAATTATTTTTTTCCCTAATTATTTCAGGCATATAATCGATAATTGCATCAAGTTTCCTTATTGCCATCTAGTGATTATTTAGAGTATTAATCTGGAATATAATACGTCATTGATTGTAGTAGCCGACACTGGCTGAAATATAATTTCTCTTGTTTTCTGTTTTATTTGATTTTTGAAAGCTTTGTTATAGTGAAAAATATTTTCCAATAGAATTATCTGCAAATAATTACAAAGTTTTGATAAATGATAGTCAAAATTATATTAACTTTGATACCCGGAAGCCCTGAGGCCCCAAAGGTTTAATCGTTAATTTATAGATAAATTATTATATATAGAATGTGCCATTCAAATTTGAACGTCTAATTATTTAGAAAACGAGTCATTCTGTACATTAGTTTGTTTTAAATAAATACCGAATTCGGTAATTTTTATTGTGAATATTTATAAGAAATAAGACTAAAATATTTCAACTGTTGAAATACTGAAAGCAAATTTCACAGCCAATTGAATTCGATTAAATCCACCAAAAAAATAAAACTTATCGCAACTCCATAATGGAAGTTTATTTGAAGTTTTAAAGCAAAAGTTATACCAAGCACAAAGTCGGATATAATATCCAATTTGATAAATTGAGCTTTTGACGTACCATTTCAATATAATTTTTATACTTTCTACTCACTGTCTTATTTGTATTTGGTGTTTTTTTTTTGGGAATTTCAGCCAAACACTAGATGTCACTTATAGTTTTAATTCAATAGAAATTCCAAAAGCACTATATTTGGATTTTAATTCAGTTAATAATCGTAAATAATTCTCAAACTATACGTAGTTGCGCTTCTTATTTTACAATCCTTTGAATGTTGTTCTGGCTGTGGCGCGCGTATAACTGAATCCTGATAAAATTTACGAAGCTTTCGCGTATATAGCAGAATGTGAATTATACGCAAGTCTATATATAATTATGAAAATTGGTAGTTTTTATTTTTAAGCCTAATTAGGTCCTGAAAGAATCGAAATTTTTTTAATACATAGAAAATAGTCGTGAATATAATTTCAACATTTTGAACAATATCAAAATGTTTGGCGTCACTCAGCATTTTATTGATCATGCATTATTTATGAGATGGAAACTATCGTCGCTTATTCACAAATTTTACGTACTAAAGATAAACTGAAATATCATAAATTATTCATTTCTATACTAACGGATGTTTCATTAATCCATGACTGATGTGAAAGTGGACAAAGATATGACTATTTTTTGATCAATATTCCATTTTCAGATCGAACATTATCCAAATACAGTATAAAATAAGCTACAAGTTCTACTTTACTCCATCCGAGTATGGCTTATGTAAATATCCGCATATAGTTAATTTATTACACCACTGACAATCTGATTGAACCCACAATAATTCAATTTCTTTATGTTTATCAATTAAATTAATTACAATTATTACAAGATTTCGATTTATTTCAATGTCAATTAATATTAATTGGGGTTTCTTGTTGCCAATTATTGCTGACTTCGGGCTTCTTGAAACTTATTAAATGAAATTTTAGATAATTATTTTTTGTTTCGAACAAGAAATAAATATCTGTAGGTATATATATATATAAAAAAAAATTATCAGTGATTAATTTTAGTTAATTGAAAAAATGTGTCCAAAAATCTTTTTCATGTACATACAACCATAGTCACGTCATATTTAAATCACGAAGCTTCTAGTTTTGGAATGTTGTGAAATATCCTGTGTTAAATCAAATTAATAGATAATCTAGATTAAAAATTTGACTTATATATAGAGTCAATAAAAATTCGACATTTTTGTTCGTATTAAACTTGGAAAAGTTGAATGTTTATTGTAAATTTCACTATAACTTTTATATTGTTATCGAGCTTTATAAATTGATTTATCGCGTGTTTGCGCCCCCTTTTAAGACTTGAATCTATAAGATCGCACGTCAATAAAAAGCAAACGAGAAAACAAATAGAATTATAACACAGAAATCAGGTTAAATACGATATACTTCATTTCCTATAGAAATTCACACCTAAGATCAAATATTAAAAAGAAGAAGAAAATAACGTTGAGAATATCCCGGAAAACTTTTCGATACAAATGTAATTTTTATATGGTTCCTTTGAATTTTATCATTTATTACGTATAACTTTTCAATTTGATTTGAAGATTTATTAATGAATCTAATGCATTAAAGATAGACATGAACTAGAAACTCAATTAAAACTGCCTCTAAAGTTACACTAATATTAAATTGAATTATTATTGATAATTTCATAAATTGTGAAATTGATTATAATGTCACACGTTTTTCTCATCACTGCTCGCCAATAGTTATAATGAATGAATTGCCGATTATTGTGAATCATTTCCCGAGATTGCTCCAGAAGTGCTCACGAAGCGATCGTTATTTTCTCTACTTAAATCAGGCAAAGTCCAATTATCCCGCTTTCAAGAGTCAAAAGCAAAGTCTAGAGTCTTGTTGGAGTGTTTGGAAACGCGATGTGCTCAGAAAAAAGCCCAACTTCTCTTCTAGATTGACATAAATTTGTTGAACTTGCTTTGTATTATTGCTCTGAAATGTGCGACAGTTACTCTCCCTGGGCGAATTCTTCATTCACAGTAGGTTAGATCTCCAATTTCTTTTTTGTAAAGATGAAATAACCTATTTATAGGTATAGACGTTCTCCAATTTTCTTTTAAAGAAAGCTAACAACGTCGTAATTTATTGAGAGATTATTTGTTTATAAGAAATTATTGGCATCGGCTTAGAATAGAATTAAGAGCCGGATTTTGAGCATACAAGTTGAAATCATTGTTTCATAAAATAGTCACTATATTTTTTATATAAGTTTAGTGAAACAACCACTTTAGAATTGACTGCATTATTAAGATTTCATACCTAGAATCTACCTAGACTCAATCATGTTCAGGAGCTTTAAAAACGAAAGAAAATGGAATAAGGAGAATAAGTTATTATTAATGCACCATCTCTCTCTCTCTCTCTATGGATATGTTTGAAATGTTCTCTATAAAGTAGGGTAACAACCAAATCAAAACAGCTCGAATTTTTCCATCAATCCCCTTTAGCTTTCTAAAGGGAATCAAGTTATTATTATTATTATTATTATTAATTTGATGAAATTTTAGTTTCTCAAGGAATAAGAATAAAACACCAATCAAATTATAGATATAACGGTTATAATCGAATCAATAAACGCTGTCTAAATTCAACTGAACCATCAGTCAATAAATAATATGTATTACTCGGTAGAAAACTAAACATCTAAAATTAAAGCAAATCGGCCTTGCTTCTTTTATGTTGGGTTATATATTTTATCAAAATTGGATTATTTGGATTAGATAGAGCCGTTGGGCAAGATGAATTTTCTCCCTAAATAACAAAATCAAATTGTTATGCTTTACTTAAATAAACAATTAGATTGATTTGTATTTTTATTTTTGTTAATTAGAAAGAAGCTCCCGATGCAGTATGATTTCAATTTTGTTTTTTTTTCCTTATTCTATTTTTTCTATTCGTAATTGGTTCACAACTGATGTACGAGAGCTGATCGAAAAGTAATGATAATAGGGCGAGAATATCGTCATATTTTGGAGTTACATGCATCCGAATACGAGCAGTCAAAGGACTAACACGATACAACTTCCTGAATAAAAGATGTCCACCAAAGACATACACGCCGACTTGATGGAAACATTAGAGGGCTATGGCCCTCCATTATGATTCTACTATTAAAGCTTGATAGAACTGAAGACAGATTTTCGATGATTTGTAACAATGGACGAGACCTACTTACTTTTAGATCAACCCTTGTATTATAAATGGAAGTTACCATATCGACGCAACGTGCGTCATCAATCTCTTCAATCTTTGACTTATTTTGAACGAATATGCATATTTTTGCATTTGTTATTTTATCGACCGGTAAAAATTTGTTCGTGAACAATACGACAATATAAATATGACCATTAATTTTTAAAACTCTATAAATTTGTACAGATTCCATTGTTTCAAAATTATCACCAATAAAACTGTTTCATGTATAGGTACGTTGTTTTCTTTTTAATATTAACTCACAAAAAAGATAATCGTAAAATTTGCTGAGCAATTGTAACATTATTCTATTATTGAAACTATATAAGAAATAAATTTATACACGTAAACGAATATGCTTTTTACTAAAACTATCACGTTTATGGATCATAAAACCTTCCAGGATGTCGTTCGTATTATTATTGATGGGAATATTCTCAACAAAAAAAAAAATAATAATAATAAAGAGGAGCAAAACGAAGAATCATCTTTATACGGTCTTAGATGCCTTTGGAATTTATCAATGAAATGCTTCACTGCTACTGAATAATACTCAATGCATAATTTATTAATAATCGATGTAGGTAAAATCGGATATTAGAGGAATAAATAAAAATAACAATCTTGTTCTAAACTTTTATCTATTTCAATATAATATGATCCTTACATAATTTTCAAATTGCTCAATCGAAATTTATAGAAACAAAAACAAAACAAATAATGGCACATTGATAATTTCTTCTTTATTACTTAATTTCTAAAAACTTACAACTAGAGAGTTACAAGGAAGATCCAGAGACATGTAAATCTAACTCTGTGGCAGTCTATAATTGATTAAACATCATTCTTTATTAATTTTCCATTATTATTAATTATTAAGAATATTAAATCATTACAGCATATCGGACAAATACATTATATTGCATTCTAGTTTCGTTTACAACACATTTCACTAATATAAGTACGATGATAATATTCAAATAAATACTAATTGATTATATTCAGAAATTCTTGTTGTTGCTGTTTGTTTTTCTTGTATATTCTATTAATTGTGTTAATAATATTTGAAATTTTCTTTCTATAAAAGTTATAGAGTTGAGCAAAAATCATTGAACGAGTTGGTTGCTTCTTCATTTATTCAGATGGAAATTATATTTAGAACGCCATCTATACATTTGGTATGGTATAAGAATTTCAATTTCAGTTTTCCGCTTATTTTAGATCTCTTCTTCCTCTTCACTGAAAGTTATATCGACAGCTTCATAAACCATACTGAAACCTTTACTAACAAAAGTATCATCGGATCGGAAACGTACTAAAAGAGCATCATGTGGCGACACAATATCGTACGGTTTCTGTAAATAATTAAAATCGATTAATTAAAATATTTATTTATAATTAATGTTGATATTACAGTTGAGCCACAGAATTTCCCATAAGACGGTCCGCTCGAATCTAATCCACTAAATATTTCAACATAATCATATCCACAATCTTTCTCTTCTTCCAAATCGAATGTTAAAAATGATAATTTAACATTATAACCTGGTATTGCCCGTATCGTCCAATCACAATCAGCTTTATTCTCATAATTAGCACTACCAAAGCGTGCATGCGAATAAATATGTTTTTTATTGATTGTAGCTTGTGAAATACCACCGCATACAGCAGCATGTGTAGCCCAAAAACCTTTACGTTGTACTGAAGCATCCGATTTAAATGTCATATATAATTGATTGCCGGATGATACAATCATATGAGGTAGTTTTGAACCGCAAAATTTGCCTAAAGAATGTGCTTCCGGCGATGGACCATCATAAAAATCAACATGATCGTAATAACATTCTTGATGGGGTTCGACTTCGAAAAATAGAAATGATATA
This sequence comes from Zonitis immaculata, assembly GCA_037414775.1. Taxonomy (NCBI): domain Eukaryota; kingdom Metazoa; phylum Arthropoda; class Insecta; order Coleoptera; family Meloidae; genus Zonitis; species Zonitis immaculata. Next base: position 9,087 of record JAZBGX010000198.1, read on the forward strand.
CGGATACGATGGCCGGGTGTTGTTAAAAATTGCCATACACAATCTTTATGGCTTGGATAATAATCGGGATAATTTGGACTGCCGATGCTACCGAATGGTGTTGTTATTTCGTATTTACAATCGCCCTCTTTACAATCACGACCATTTTCATGTAATGTAAAGCCGTTGTGACAGGTGCATTTGTATGAACCATGCGTATTGATGCATTCATGCTGACAACCTCCATTATTTATAGCACACTCGTCCATATCTTCAATCAGAATTAAACAATTCAATTATGATTCGGTATGAAGTCAACAAATTATTTTCAATATACCTGTAAAGAAAACAGCAGCAAATCCGGTTTTCTGTACACTAACATCGGAACTGAAAACAATTCTCAAAACATTACTTTCTGAAATGATCGGATCGGGTGCTTTAGATCCACAAAATACACCATGTCGTTTCATTTTGTCTTCACTCAATTTACTAATAATATCAATACGATCGTAATCACAATGTTGTTGTTGGGAATGATGCATATTATTACCTTCTAAATCGAAATGTGTAAAATTCAATGTGATTCTATATTGTGGTTTAGCTATAATTTCCCATACGCAATTCTTATTCAATGGATATAAATCGGGAAATGATGGTGATGTTATTGTACCATTGGGTGTGTCCAAAATACCACCACAAGCATCTATCCAAACAATTCCATGAATTATTAGAATGATAATTAGATTAAAAATTAATGTTTGTTTCACCTTCGCAATTTTTCCCATCTGAATGTAATTCATAACCAATTTTACATGTACATTCGTAACTACCTAATGTATTGACACATTTTTGTGCACAACCATGCTTAATCATCACACATTCATCATATTCTTTCATGATTGTTGCTGAAAATCCGGCTTTTTGTACAGAACCATCTGATACGAATTTAACAAATAATTGATTCGATGACGAAATTATATCGGATGGTACTTTATAGCCACAATGGACACCAATTATTGGACTATCTAAACTTAAACCATCACGTATCTCGACATAATCATAAACACAACTATCATGATTCTCAACTTCGAACGATTGGAATCTTAATGCGACTTGATAATTTTTCGGTACGGTTATTTTCCAAATACATTCTTTATTCGGTTGATATTCTTCAGGATAATTCGGCGATTCTAAATGACCTTCGCTATCGATCATCAATTCACCGCCACAAATAGCTAAAATCCAAACAAATTTATCAAGATCGAATAATTTATAAAATTGTATTTAAACAAATCACCTTCATAACTTGCTGTAAATCCACGATGACCATTTGTATTTTTCGCCACATAAGTTATAAGCATTCTACTACCTGTTGATGTGATCAAATCTAATTTACCTGTACCACAAAATTTACCCAATAATGGACTTTTATACCAATAACCATCACGTATTTCTATATAATCAGTAGAACAATCTGGTGATTTTTCTATATCCAAATCGGTTATGTTCAATACAATTTTTTCACCATGTGTTGCTGTTATACGCCATTCGCATTTGTCGCCATTTTCCGGTGTATTTTGATTTGAATATGATGGTGATGAGAATGTAGCAGAATTTGCTTGATACGTACGACCACATTCTGGAAAGTTATACAAGAGAGAAACATTGTAATTATTCCGTTAGATCGAGATCACTGAAAACTGGATGATTGTAGTGACCATTCGCTCTAGATTCTCAATTTTCCATTTTTCCACCGTTTATCATTATTTCTATTTTAAAATTTATCACTTGAATAACTCACGATGGGAACATTTCGAATTTGAGTCAAAAGTATTGGATTTTCTTTAGAAAAAAAATTGGAAAATTAATTAGCAAGTCTTAAAGAAAATTGTGATAATATAGAATACACTTTTGGGGAAAATCCGTTGGTTAACCTTTTGTTTTGCTTTTATGCCCGATATGTATCTATCAATATATTTGGTATTCCCCTTCGGCAATTTCTATTGGTTTTGACAAGTTCTTTGTTTCACCTATGGCAAATTCTATTTGCCGAACGCCAGTACCTCGAGCTAGATAAAGATAACAAACATTTTATTATTTTGTTAGAGACTCATCACAATAAATGGAAATTTGGGGAAAAAAACGGTTTGTCCTAGTAGATCAGGTATCAATTCTTGTTCATCAGCAATGGGAGGATTTTTGAAAATGGAACAAGCCATGAAACAGTTGTCACATCATAGTTTGTAGACTTTTGTAAACGGACCGGATCGCATAGCACAGCCTGTATAATAATAAACAATATATTATCGAGGAATACGATAAAATCCCTGCTGGATTTGTCCAATGTATAGTTCGATTGCACTAATGCATATCACATTGTTAATTGAATTAATTTATAGCGACTGTCGTCCCCTTTCAACTAAAACGTATTTTATATATCAATAACACATAATAAGTTTAAAAAAAGGATTTATATAGATAAATAAATAAATTAAACATGTAAAGATAGATAGATAAACTTACTAGGACACTTATATAGAAGATTAGTTTGCGATATATCGCCTTCACTCAATCGTATTCTTTGTCCAATTTCAGGTCGTTTTTTATTTGGAATATCAATAGGCTGGATCGTGTCTAAATATGTCCCTTTTGAAAATGTATTTCTTGCGTAATGCATTATAGAATCATAATCATATATTAATCCTAATGAGTTGACTTCCTCTTCGTTCAATTTATTGAAATTATACTCTTGACCTGAAAAATTTAAATATAATCTCCAATAATAATAATAATGATGATAATAATAATAATGATAAATATAATACTAACCGCTCATTATATTGTCTCTGATAATATTGACATGTTTATCGCGATCGGGTCTAGTATGTTCATGCCAAAAACCAACCACATGACCCAATTCATGGACAACAATACCGAATTTATCGCAATTTTTACCGATACTGATAGCTTGACCACCATTACCACGTTTACCAACAAACGAACAACATCTATTAATATTTATAATTTAATTAAAACATTTTTTTTTTGTTGTTGTTAATAATTCAGATTTATATACCCGCATGGTCTTTCAGTGAAAATAATATAATTAGGATGTTCATCACGATTCCTTTCAACGAATTTAACACAAGTGAAATTCTCCCAGTGACGCATAGCTTGTTTGAATAGAGCTTTATGTCCACCACTAAAATTACCATCAATTTCATATGGTATAACACCATAATCCCATACGCGTTCTTTACGTGCTGTTGCGGCTCTTGTTACACGTCGATGTAATTGTTGATCACTATCTAAATAGGAAATTTGTAAATTCCTTCGTTTCTTACGATTGCTTTTATTCTGTTTCATATCGAAATTCGGTTCAAAATCATGTATTGGTATTTCTTCAGTTGTTAAATTATCACTATACCTAATAAATGAATAATTCTATTCTGATATTGTTATCAAAGATGAAATTTTCCGATTCTACTCACTTTTCACTCGATTTTCGACGCTTTTGACGGCCCCTTTTCCTCGTATTTCTCCCATTATTATTGATAATATGCCGTTTTCTATGTCGGATTCTTGTTGTCGTTTCCGTAATATCAACAATACCAGCATTATTGTCTAAATTTGTTTTAAGTATCTGACCATTTTTTGCCGATATACCATAATTATTTGGTAAATTATCGAAGGGGTCGTTATAACTTCTTGCTATTGGTATATTAGATGGTTGTTTCGTTTTTTTACGTATAAAGTCCGTTAGACCTTCTTCTTCAATTTGAAGACCTTCAAGAACTTCTTGTTTATATTTTTCGACTTCCTCTTGTAGAATTGTATCTTTTATTAATGGTTTTGGTATTGCTATGTCGCCTTGAAATTCGCCTGGAATTTTATCAAAATACACGTGTATTTTAATATTTTTAAAATAAATAAACAGAATTTTTAGAAGAAAAAAAAACCGAAATTATATAGAAACTAATCTAATTAATTAATTTTATCAATTCAAAGAAAAATAAATTTTACATATTATGGAAAAATAATAAGGTCAAAAGTAAAGTTAAACAATTCTTGCACTCTGCTCTTTTATAAATCTAACAATAAATATTTTTTTCAATAACAAAAAAATAATTCAATAACGTTAATAATCAATCAACTATATTACGATATGTTTTTTTTTTTGATGATGATATAAAATTTGTGAAATGATCCGAAAGAAATCATTTAACCATTTTTATGGAAGGTGCAAATAATTGGAAACGACCGTCCTTGTTCTTCTGATTGGTGCTCGTTATCAACTGATTTGTGACCCATAAAATCGTAAATGTGCGTACCATCATCATTATTATCATCATTCGACAATATAATAAAACAGATAGTGATATAGTTATATCCAAACGATAATAATAGTAATAATAATAACATTTGTGCTATCTATTAAATTGAGACAATTAGTCTGTGGGATCAACTGTCTAAAATTAAATCAATATGTTTTTAAGATTGTTGTTAAAAATTCGAAATTAGGCAGCGATAATTTACAAAAAAAACAAAACTCTTAAAGTCCAGCTGTTTGAATTTGACCTTTTAAAAATATCTTACAATTAGTGATAAAAATGACTTTCAATATAATAAAGAGACTTCCAACGAATTAAAATTTAGAGTGAAGATTAGGATCATACATAACAGTGCTGTAACGAATACGCGTGGCAAAAGAAGCTTGAGGCGCAAAATAAAGGATACTGACCAATAAGTTGAGATTTCATTTGACCCGATTCGACTTTTCATAAATCATCACCTACAAAGAGATCTTTGTCTTTTATATGAAGAGCTGACGTTGCTACATCGTAGTAAGAGACACGTGAGCGGCACATTTCATTTTAGTTTAAATAGTACAATTTCGTAATGTATAATATTCGAGAAAGTTCCTCGAGATGGAAGTATTACAGTAGACCAGAGTTAGACGTGCGGTACTCTAAGGTTTGCATATACGTCCGTTGCTTAATCATCATCGACTGTTTAGCCACGGCTTACATGAGGCAACGAATCTTGAGTTGTTACTAAAAAATGGACGTGTAGGCGCACATTAGACTGCTGCGCGTTCGACAGATATATCGGAAATTCTTAGTTTTTTTGAGTATCTGACCTGACATGGTACGCAAATGCAAAATAAATAGTATTGGAGGCGTAAATTCTAGCTATATAGACCGTCATGAGACAGGTTAGTTGTACTCGGCTGATGGCTAGTCGTTGTGATAGTAATCCTACTCAGTATGAGAAGAACCACAGGTTCAGACATTTGATTCAGTAAGTGGCTCGATCGGTAAGTGGTGCGGAGCTGCTCCATTCATAGGATTTCGCCTGTACCCTGTCTAGACAAAGGTATTTGGCAGAGATACCTTTAGGAGTTTTATGGGTCGAAAGGCCGCGAATAATTATATTTTATTAGGCCATAAGCGTTACCGTTTATTGTCGAACGAGCTCTCCGTTTAATCTCTACCAAATAGTTATTGGATTGAGAAATCTTGGGGTCACTATATACATACCGAGGGTAACCGGGGCACAATAATCGAACTATAAGATTGGACTACCTGGAAATTTTCTATGACCGCGTCGTCTATCGCCCTTGCCATATATAGGGCCCCATATACCATATAATTAATATTTATATAAATAAAGATATAATAATAATAATAAAATCCTGTCTTTATAATAAACTAACAAAACAAAATTATCTGGATTTAGTTTCATTGCTCGGAACTTCCTCACCCAACAAATTGTTATTTTCAAGTTTTATCCTTTCACATAATCGTTGTATAAATGTAGATAATGCTTGAATAATAATAATAATAATAATAATAATGATAATATTAATAATTGTGAGAAGCCTATATCATATAAGCTGTTGTATGTCGGCTTATAGTTTAACATTTCAAATATTTATCCCTTGTCACTCCTTTAAGTTGAATAGGTAGGATTAATTGTTCGCTATTTCTATACTTTCAGTATATATATATATAGAAATAATGAATATAATTCTATATTATACTGATTTATTCAAATACGCAAGATTCATGATGATGATAATAATAATGATGAAAATGATTAATATGCGGTCTTTTAGATCGTATTTTATTTATTAAAATAAAAGAATAAAAAATAATAATAATAATAATAGCGCAATATTATAAAAAGAATGATCCATTATATTATAATCCATAATATGTTTGTATAAGTGTGTCATTATTTTTATTAATATTATTATTATTAACAATAATAAAAATGAGTAAATTGGCTTAAGTAATTTGGTGTGTCTCAATTTACAGTAGTATCAACTACAATTAGATGACAAATATGGATAGAGAAAAAAAATACACAGATGTTTCATGAAATTGTAATTTTATTACAAAGAAAAAACAAAATTGAAAATATTAATCATTCATATATTTATAAATTACTTTTGATTGACGTATTAGGTACTTTATAAAAATTATTAATTGAATAGTATAGTATGAAAATTTTTATTATTCAATATAAATTTATTGAATCGTATTTCATATAAATGCGAGATTTCTGTTATCATTATTATTTATATTGTCAATCAAACCATATTTGTATTGTTTTGTTCGATTAAACCAAACAAAAATAGAGGAACAATTCGATATTAATAATTCGAAATCTATATATTATAACTGAAAATCCATATACAATTGAAATACACAAAAGATGGATACAGTTTCCGTTTGAAATATATACGATATATTTATAATTCATTGAAATGATTATTTTTAAATCAACTCAATCAATATTTGGAAATTTCAACATTTTGTATTAGATTTAGAAAATTTCTCGATACGTTAAATTTTACATTAATAATGATGTGATCAGCAAAGCAAGATCAAGACCGTATTCTTGGTATATCGATCTATTAGTCTTGCTATCTTACAATTAGTTTGGATCTGGATATTTGGACTTGTGTACTCAATTTTGAACTTGGTCTTTCAGCGGTAATAAACTGTTGAGAGTTCCAAACTCACAATACTATATTGATGCTAAACAGTAAGGAGCAAAACTGTTTTCGGTCTTGTACACTTTTGATCTTTGACTTGAAATAAAGCAAAACTAAGACTATATAGAGTCGTGATCTTGGTCTAGCTTTGCTCATCACTTCATCACTACAGACACCCTGTAAAGACTTCAATGACTCAAAAAAATCCCGATCATTGAAAAAAAAGCCTAGTAATTCAATATCAAAATTAAGACTGAAACTCTCGAATAAAGTGACGACTATAGGAGAATCAATCTACGACTTTCTATATGAAACGCATTTTTTCATCACGTCAAATCGTTGCTTCTATCAAAGCTGAGTAAAAAAAAAAACAAAACACGTTCCTTCATGACTTTAATTTATTATTAGGTTAAGACGTCGATTTCAGGAGGCCTGAAACGTTCCATGCATGTAGAAGTCTGTACTCGAGGAGATAGTTTATTTTAATTAAAACTTAATTTCCGCTGAAATAGAAATTATCTAGGAAAAACCAACAATAAACAAAGAAAATTAATTGATAATAATTAAAACGAATTATTTCGCAATTTATTTATTTATATAATAAATTTATATAAGCAATATGATAATGGAATTAGATTGAAATCTCACAGAACGACGTCATTTTTCGATAAAATGTTTATATATACATTAAAAATTATTATTATCGGTCAAGTTTCAATAATAAAATAGACACAAAGTAATATTTGCCAATTTACTGTATATGATTGGAAAATTTGACGATTTGAATATTAAAATATATGTACATTAAAATAAACTATAAAATATAATAGTTATATACATATATATATATTTAATGTTGTACCTATATACATATAGAAAATATTAAAAGCCTATTAAATTTGCAATTACTGAAGACTACGGTATAGTGCCTTTCAGCTATAGTTCCTGTTTATAATCCTGTTTACCAGCTTCACAATCAATTTCAACATTCAAATTATTAATAATTAATTCCACATTCGACATTCACAAATAATTTATCCGTTATATACATATAGCAAGTATATCACATATGTTTGTTGTGTTTATATATAGTTGAATCAAAAGGGCATCATTATTATTATTATTATTATAAAATTGGAGTATGGTGTAAACGGCCTAAAGGCTTTCCCTAATAATAAAGGCAAAAGTTAATTGAATGTAGCAACAATTTATAAGGGCACACGCAATTTCTAAAGTAATTCAATATCACAACATTTAATGCCTCAAGTTTAATGACACTGCCACATGGTTAATCTTTTGAGTCCTTTAAAATTTTAACAATATTGTAAGTTTTGTATAAATTAGACTAGAATTGACAAAATTAAAAATTATTCATTCAATAATACGATATATACATACTACCATTAAAATTAATGATTATATCGACGCATATATTCCACCCTTAATTATGTTCCATTTAAGCGTTCGCCAATTAGTGATGGTAATTCGTTGTAATATCGACAACACTAATTAAACGTTAATTGCAACAATTGTATCTCAAATTTATACAAAAAAATAGAATAAATACGAAATAGAATATTTTATCAATTTGATATAAAATAGTGAAATCCGCCTTTATCTGGTTAGTTTTAGTTCAATTTATTTCATTCGAACTAAATTTAAATTAAATTCATCGAAATAAACAAAAAAAAAAAACAATTTGAATATAAACTTACCAGCTTTGCAAGGATCCAAATCTAAATCATTTGAAATTTTTTTTGGGTAAATTGTTGTTAAAAGTTGTTCGATTGTAAATTGTTTAGTTCGTGTCGTTGATTCTGTTAGCGTCGCGACGCACAATAACAAATTGAGAAAAACAATCGCAACT
>JAZBGX010000198.1:18081-42496 GCA_037414775.1 Zonitis immaculata
CTTCCAATTTTCACGATGTCCACAATGTTGTTTTAGAGTAATCCGGAATTTTCATTTTCTTTTTTTATTATTTGAAAAAAATATTAATTACAATAAAACACTATTTAATAAAGTTATTAGTCTTATTTATCAATAATAGATGTTGTATTTGTACATTTGTACAAAGATCACTTGGCTATCTCGTGGCTGACTGCATTTTCCACTTTCTCAATGATAACAATACAAATAATCCTGTAATTTTATTATTATATCAATCATCAATATGTAATTGTTTATAAGAAAATTTCTTAAGAAAAATCAATTAAATAACAATTCAATATAAAACGTGGAAATTTCCATGGGAAATTGATACAATTCTTCATTTTGGTATTGCAATCGATTTTATCAATAATTTTTTCGACAAAATTGAATATCTTATCAGAAAAATTGGAATTCCAAAATTTTCATAGAAGTTGATTATATTTTGTATAAAGAAATTATTGAAAGCTCGCTTCAAAAGAAAGAAAAAGTAGTAAACAATAAATATAATACTGAAATCTATTGTTTATAATTATAATTAATTATTGTTTTATCGTGTAGAATTTTAATTATCTTCTAAGAATTATTAAATGGAAATCGGTAAATTTTCCATTGGAAAAATCCAATAAATTGTCGAAATTAATTAATACTTACATCAATTAATTAAAAAAAAAAACAAAACGAAACATTGACACAATATAATTTATAAATATTTGAATTATTATTGACGAGTAATAGTAGAGTACCGCATGCCATACAATAATATTAATTGGAATCTATTTGAGGCACGTTCTATCCACAGAGCGGTCCCGATTCAAACTAGAAGCACAGCAGAGAGGACTAAACGGACTACAAACTCTATATACAACACATTCCATTTACAAACAGAGGAGAACTCGAAACTCATCCACCTCATTTATATCTCTATACAACAATAATGTAAGTTTAATATAAAATCAAAGGATTGAATACGAAAATCCCAACCATACGAGGAATTCCCCCAATTTTAATTAATTTTTTCCAATTTTATTCCACATTCAGTTTTAGTTTAGCTCTACATGGAAATTTAATCGAATTACAACTATGAATAGATGGAAGTGATAGGAAAGGTCTTCCCATCCATATATATATCGAGAGCGATAGCCCACCAACCCTCACATTACTGATTGTTGAATTTATATATGTAATACATAATATAATAAACGACCAGGTATATATGTATAGAGACAATAATAATAATAATAACATACAAGCCTGTCACACACATCAGATTAAACCATTCGAATAAATTACGGTTGCTTAGACGGTGACAGAATCGTGTATCTCTATATATGCGTGTTGTTTATATACATAATGTATGTATTTTGTTTATATATTGTCCCTAAAATAGGATTGTTGTAGTTTGACCATCCAAATACTGACCTAAAATAAAGGGTTGATAATTACAATTGTAACGTTATTATGTATTTAAATTCAAATCGAGGGGTGAATATTGCTATTGGCACACAACAATACATAACGTTTTTTTGTTTTTTTTTTGGAAAAATCTGCATGAATAGGCTATACGCTCTACGATATTTCGAAAATACTATAAAATGTGCATCAAGCTTCGATATAAATAGAATTTATTAGAAATAATAGACAATAAGTTGCGTAAGTCAACTTATTTTCAGTGTCTTGCAATCAGGCGTAACATTATATCGAGGCTTCGAGTCAAAGTTTTTAAGCTATACCGATAGCGGGATAAACCCAATTAATTTGGTTTTATTTAGTAATTAACCCGGCAAACTTTCCAATATTCTAATACTCAACTGTGATAATTATTAATAATAAAAAAAAAAACACCGTTAATTTAGTTTTTTATTTAAGGGCAAAAAGATAAAATAAAACGAACCGAACATCATCATATTTTTAATTTTTAACATTATTTTGATGTTTTGATTGATGATGTTGAAACCAGATGTGGTCGTTGAACAACATTTTCAACCAGGTAAATGGTCTCAACTCACATATCCATATTAAACCAGACTACCTGTCTATGTAAATTTTTATAAATGCATATTTATAACGGTCTTGATTCTCTCATTATGAATTTATGTACATACAATAGAATTATAGTGTGATATTTGATATTTAATTGAAAGTAATTTAGAACCTTGAACTTGTATTTCTAATAAATAATCAATAAAAATATCTAGAAAACTTTTCATATAAATCAAGTTGTTGTTGTTTTTTTTTTGTTAATAGAAACACGACAGATCGATCGTATAATGATTCAACTAGAACTTCTCAAAGTTGCTTTTTGCACTTTATAACAAGAATTAAAGGTATAGTTGGCGGATAGCCATGAGTTGTCTTATAGTAAAGCAGTAGTACTAGTCAACTTATAGTGAAAAAAATTTACAAGCTACAAAAAAAGAAAAAAAGAAACTCGAATCGTTAACATTGCGATAGTTTTTCATGCAAAATAGAAACTGAAACCAATGACATTGTATGGAAGCCAGACATTTAATTACAGACTTTTTAGAATCGGCTCGAGTTTTTTTTTTCTATCGAAAATCAATGTAATAAAATTGAATTAGTTACGAGTATAATGAATATACATCACTCGGATCTACAACAGATATTGTTTATGTTGCCGTTATCACACTATATACCATATATTTATAGATATAATACTAAATTTGGCAGTTGACTGTTACGTATGGTCGAAATGAAGCGATTTATACAACTGATTTGCATTTTCGATAACGTATAGTTTTATCAATTGTTATTTTATACTCGAACAAAAAAACAAAAAAATGCAAATTATTGTGGAAATCGATCGCAATAGACAAGTCATCATAGAATTCACGATAGCTTACCTTTTTTTTTATTTAAAAAAAAAATTCAATTATTTAGAAAATGAATTTGGATTCAATTTAGGTTATAAAACATTATTGAAAAAAAAATGACCAACGTATTTATTTTCTATTCTTCTATCATTATCACAATTTATGTTTTAACTCCTCTCGATCATTCAATGGTTTGAAATGATTTTCGACAATTTCATCTGTAACAGCTTCAATTTTTGACGGACTCCAACAAGGTTTCTGGTCTTTATCAATTAACAGTGCTCGAACACCTATAAAATAAATATCAATAATTGTATACAATTAATTCACTTTTTCCATATCAAACCTTCATAGAAATCTTTATTGGCTAATGTATTAACAGCTAGACGATATTCCATATTTAGACATTGTGTTAAATTCATTGCTTGTCCATAACGTAATTCTTTAAATACAACTTTAAGACTTGTAGGTGACATTTTTTCTAATGTATTCAAAGTAGTTTTCGCCCAATCAGATCCATCATGTTTTAGCTTTAGCATAATCTCTTCAACAGTGAAAGCATCAAAACATTCATTAATTTTTTTCATATATGGTGCTAAACTAAATTCGGTTTGATCATCTTTATGGTATTTTTCTAAAACTTGTCTTATCTCCGTTGGATCTTTACAATCCAATAAATCATTTTCAATATCTCGCAAATCTTTACTATCAGAATAATGTGTAGCAATACCAGCTCTATATACATCAAGACCTTTCAAACGATAACCAGTTAATGCTAAATATAAACCCAATTTACCATGAAGTCTTGATAGGAAATAGGAACCACCAACATCAGCAAATAGGCCAATTTGTGTTTCGGGCATTGCAAATACCGTACGTTCTGTTGCAACACGATATTGACCATGTACAGATAAACCAACACCACCACCCATTACTATACCATCAATTAATGCAATATATGGTTTTTTATAACTACCAATTAGGCCGTTTGTTATATATTCTTTACGGAAAAATTCATGACCGAGACGTTCACCTTTCAAACCGGCTGTGACAATAGCTCGGACATCACCACCAGCACAAAATGCTTTACCGGTACCTTTTACTATAACTAAAGTTTTTTCATTTTCCCATTTTTTTAATGTTGGATAAATTTTATTTATCATAGATAGATTTAAGGCATTTAAGGCTTTTGGGCGATTCAATGTTATAATACCTTTATCTTTAATCTCTTCTATTATAACATCATCTTCAACTGTTGACATTTTTCTTGATAAAATTCCAAAAATTCTCGATTTGGAAGAGATTCGATGGAAATTTGAGGTTATATAGAAAGCTGGTCGTAACTAAAATAAAACACGAAATAGTAGGTACATAAATCGAATTGATAGTAGAATTTTCCATTACCTTACTCATTTTACTAAGTACAAAAAAAAAACAATTTTATTTTAATCGTTCAAAGTACAAAATGACAATTTTTTTCCATTTATTTTTCAATTTATTTGAACTACATCCGGGTATATTTGAACTAATGTTTACAGTGAATAGTAGCGTCATCTTTTGATGGAAACTATAGTCAAATTTGAGATTACCCGCGAAAAGAATTAATATAGAACTTTAGAAAAATTGTTACATAGACTTGTCCCATTATTTTCGACTGTAGACTCACTTCCTCAATTTTTGCCTCACAATTTCTGGATACCCTATATACAACTGTAGATTGAAGAAATACAAGAAAGTCTCGTGGTAATATTTTTTTAATGAAAATAATGTTCGTAGAAAACGCATACAAATTTTGTGCACCAATTTTGTTCAGACAGCAGTTGTAGGAAACTTCAATCCAAATGAACCATGTTGCTTAGATAAGCGAAATTTGTGGTAACTTCTCAATTATGGATGTTCATGGGCTTTAGTGGAGCTAAACTAAACATGATTGGATCTTCAATCTCAAACTTTGGAACTTGGACTAATATGTTTTATTAATAAATGCAGGATTATTTCAAATAGAGCGTCTTTATTTGTCGTATGTCGCACTTTTTTTCCTGTACAATTTGCATCTTTATTTAACAATCATATAACATCAACAATAGTAGTCATTAATTGCCAAGTGCATTATTTATTAATATTACAGAACTTTCACTGTTCCAATTATTAAATTTTATTATACTTTAAATATTTTTATACAGTTTCAATTGAATTTTAAGTAATTATCTCTTTATTTCGATATAAAATAGAATTCAGTGATTGTTCTGTGAATCTATTCATATTTATTTATATAATAAATTGATTTAGAACAAATTTTGTAGATTGTTATTATTATTTTTTTGTTTTTAATCAATATCATATAAAAAATTCATATTAAAATATCTAAAAAAGCTCTGAAATCTAAAAAGAGCAGTCATATCTCACGCTTTGCACTCTAATTTTAAAACATCAAAAAATTTCATTACAATAATTTTCAAATAATTCGTTTTTAAAGCGTGAGGAGAGTTCCGTTTTTTTTCTTCTTCCAATAACTCAAATTTGATTCAAAATTTAATTGTCTGGTGATTTTGCGTTTTTAGAACAAACTGTTATAAAATATATAACAAGACACACATGTGAAATTGCAACAATTGGCCAATTTTCATTAATAATAAATTTGTTCATAATCGAATATGACCAGAGATGGGCGCCTTATATAATGTGAAACAATTAACTATTATTATTGAATATTATCATATTATTGCTAAATTAAGATAAAAATCGTACAATTCAATCCATAGGTACGAAGTATAATAATAATAATTGATGAATAGAAATTATGTGAAATTAAATTATTGGGATCAAAGAAATTTCACACAATATAAATTCGTGATGTATAATAAAATTGACAATACTAATAAAATTTCTAACTAATTATTTACAAATATCACAATTTAAATATCATTAAGAAATTTACAATTATCTTACAATTCCTGCTTGCCTTCGATAACAAAATCAAAGGGTGCATTTTTATTATTATCATCATCATTATCATATAATTCATTATTTTCCACTAATAATACTAAATATAATTTTATAAAACAATTTCAACATTTAACTATATTTATTCGTTTCTTTAATAATTGTATTTATAAAAAAAATTCCATTATAACAATTTTAGATCATTGTTTGCAATAATTAATTGATTGATTAATTAATTAATTAACAATTAATAATAATAATACCCACCTCTGTAGATTCTAACAATTATTTATATATATATTTAATATTCTATAATCATTTACACTCTCTATAAAAAGCTCTTAATATCACTCAGTCTCTCCACATGGCACACAATAGCATTTTTAAAAATTAATTCTTAATCAGTTTTTATAGTACATATTCATGTTTTACGATTATTATTATTATTTTTTTGTTTTAAGGATCGGTTTCATTGATAGTTCCGCACTTAATTAACGGTCTTAACATTTTTAATTTTCGAGTTCGTTATAGCACTGGAATTGTTTTCATAAAAGATTGTTAGTAGAGCGTAGCGACCTCACACTTGATTAGTAATTACACCCACACAATTAAATTAACAACAATAATAATAATAATAATAACAAAAAGATTATTAGTAGAATTAATGTAAACGTTTTTTTTTTATTTGGTAAATATTTGGGTGATCTTTTCTATAAGTATATTACGAAAATAAAATTGGAACAATATAAATAAATAAAGGATTGGAATGGTGGGTACAATTCCTAGACCCTATTATCATAATTTAAATATAAGAATAGGGACCATCGGTAAGGGCGCTACATAGTAATAGTCAAGAGTTGTCATCTTTATTGGTACCACCGCCACCGGTACCGCTACCTTGTCCAGTACCAGTACGTCCACGTACTTGTTTATATTCAAGACCAGGATCGAATTGCATCAAGACGAAAACCTGAAAAATTATCAATTTCAATTTTGAAAATAATAAAAAAATCTAGAAAAAAATCGTACCTGGTCTGTTGGTAATAATTGAAAGTCATCAGGTGGATTTGTTATCACATAACGTTTACTACTAGCATCACATGAGGAACTTGTATCTCTGAATCTATATAAACCTATACATAACATTCCGAATTGTTTTAAAGCAGCTACAAATAAATCGCCATATTTTCCAGTTTCACCAAATTGAGCTAATGGTCCATCATATAATGATATTTGCCCAACACGACATCTATCACGATTCGATAAACTATCAGTTGTACTGTGTAATAAAAATTATGAATAATAAAATTATTACGGAAATCAATCAATTTCACCTGTAACCGCCTCTCAGTCCAGCACCCTCAGCTAGAATTAACTCCAATTCGGGTGTAGCACCGCCAGTGATCAATGATCGGATTAATGTTAAGGCATTTTGATTGAAATAAGTCTACAACACATCGAGATTATATAATCGACTATTTCGATGAAAATAAATGAATAATTACCGTCGACATGAGAGAATCCAAAACACTAACAGCAAAAGCTGTACCGCAAGCAAACGGTTGTGTCAAATATAGCTCCGTATCAGGATCATCATCATCGTCTTGATCCAAAAATTGTACATTACTATCATTAACTAATTCTAGATATGAACAAAAAAAAAAATTATCCAATTAATTTGGCTATATTTGGGATAGGTTTTTGTGAATTACCGGTAATCATTGGTACGTTAGCTCCATAAACGGAGCCTCTTCGTTGCAGAATTATGGGACTTCCTACCGGTGTACCAGCACCATTTTCGCCATTTGTTTGACTTAAAACACCAATAGTATCATCAAAAGTCATTGCTTTAATATTTAATGATGCCAAAATTGCTTCTTTATCAGCTAATGTTGGATCATCATTACTTGGAACTTTAGCTGATAATATACAGCACATATCACACAAATTTACGTTAACAGCTCGTAAATCGGCTCGACTTAATGGGGAACCCTTAAAAAACGACAAAAAATAATTCGGAAAAATTTGAGAAGAATAATATTGAGAAAATTTTACATTTAAAACTGAAATTTTCGGTAAATTTTGCAACATTTTCCATTCGCGCCGTATATAATCAACTGATCCAACAATAACGACATGCTTCAATTCGTGATAATGAAAATTACTAGCACGTAATGGCATTACTAAATTCCTTAGACCGATTAATGGTGAATCTGGATCGGCGAATAAACAAACAACAACATGACCATTCAAAACGGTCATTGCAGCTTGATTTCGATCCTGAAAATTTTTTAGCAAATATATAATTGTTATTTTTTTTTGATTTTTGATAGATTTTTACCAAAATGCATTCTTCAAGACCTTTCGCCGGTCCCCAATGGAACATTCCTGTACTGTCATATTTCATTTCAGTCTTTTCAAAATCGAAATCTTTAGCTTGATCATCAGCTAAGCCTACTGGTAATGCAACACCATTATTATTTTGATTTGTACCGCCACTACCACGGCTTGTTGGCCTGGAAATTTTCCAAATAACATATTAGAACGATAATAAAATTTCGAAATTATATTTCCTAATAATTCCCAGGAAGACAAACTTGCAGTCTACAGACAGCTCATTCCTTTAATAATGCAGTTTTACGATCAACTAATATTTGGACAAAAATGGAAGAAACTCCAACTATAAAAAATATTTTTTTATTGAAAAAAAAGCATGCACTTATCATTAAACTAGCTAGAATTAGAAAATTCTGAAAAACTGTTTTTGTACAATAAAATTATCGAATTGAGAGAAATGAAGCAACATTATATAGTCGAATTTTAATTAAAAAAATTGTAAGTAAAAAATTCATTAGGTTTTATTAAAGAACCATGCACGCAGATAATTTGAATGGAATCCAAAAAAATTTACAATTGTTATCTTGGTTTGACTATCAGCAGACACCGTGGTTTGTATAAAATTTGGCTCAATACAAAAATTAATAATAATAATAATTAAGAAAAAGCAAATAATAAAGCAGATTTCAAATATTGAAAAATTAAAAAGAAAAGTTGCATCATTTCTCACAAAATCATAAACTTGTGTGTTTTGTGTAGTGTTGCTAAAGCATTATTGTTAGCAAAAGACAAAATAACAATATATGTACAAAATAAGCGCAAAATTCAAATTCAAACATTATAAGCAAGCGTAACAGTTAATTAATAAATTGGTTTTGGAACATATAAAATAAAATAACAAATAAAAAGCTAAATTGTTATAGTGTAAGTTTTAAATGGCTTAAGCGTACATGAGTTTTTTGACTTCATAGGCAAGATGATAGCCGGCATAAGTTGTTGTGTCCTGCTCCGGTTGTCTGAAAAACAGCACACTGCTGATAGCACACCACACATTGTCAAACCAATCTCTATTATAATTCTATTTTTTTTTTCGTCAAATAATTACTCATTATCAAAAAAATCATCACCCTATATTTCCAAAAACTTAAATATTCCAGTCAAATACGGATTCAACCTCAGAACGAAAGATCATAAGCTTTGAATTCGAATTTTATGAGTCAACACCAAAGGTTAAAAAATATGTTTGTTTTTTTTTGTGAATATCTTGTTTTCTGTGCTCTAAAATGACTCGTGAAGTTATGAGAGAAGTCGAAAAGCATCAAATTATTAACAAATAAATGTAGCTCAAGCTTCGAGAACTTCCATCACATCTTCGCTTTCACCATTCAAAACACGTTGATATTATGAAGCATGCTTGACCATTTTACCGACTTCGAATGCTCAAGAGGAATACAATTATATCTTCACATTGATCTTATCGAAGAACTATTGGAAAAACTAGCAGACAAGTATCTTCCCCCATTCTTTGATGTTCAGATTCTGCAATGGCTGTTTCGACAATAAGCATCAGCTATGGAGAGTAGGAGAAAGAATGGAAGTCTCTATGTAAAAAATTTTGGCGCAGAAACGAGCCTTTATGGGGTGCCACTATTGATAACGAAAAATATGGAGAAAAAGTGAAGACAGTTATTAGAATGAGACAGGGCTAAATATATCCATTGAAAAGTATTTTTTCTAGCCTACACTAACAACCCTCAAACGGCCCTTTTTAGGAGGCCTTTGTTAACAGTTGATTATCTTTGATTCCGAGGTTGATCTCTTTCTCCATATCATTTGACTGGATTGAAGGTAGATTGAGTTGTGTTTATTTTTTGCATTTAAATTTGAATCAGTGACAAAAGTGGTATTTTTAACTATATAATTTGAAACATGCAACAGTGCAGCCAAGATTAGTGTAAATTTTTGGTAATTAAAAAAAAAAATCACCAAAAATATTACACTAACACAAATAGGGTGATGTTCATAATAGCTAAAAGAGAATAGTATCATCAATTTTGTTTGTTTAATTGATATTTTAATTAATTATAATTTTCAAATTATAACGTAGTGTAAAGCTAAAGATTGAATAAATGTTATAAATATATAATTATAGTCTTAGATATTATTTGTGATAATTTCGAAATAAAATAAATAAATAAAATTTTAACGACAAATATTTACCTCGAATTATAACCAGGTGATGACATATTTTCCGATCTAGTTACATTCGGTTTCACTTTATTCACTTGTTTTATTGAATTTGCCATATTTGGTGCTGTATTGCTCCTTTGTTGGTTGTGATTCCGATGGGTTACTAGTAAGTAAATAAATAATAATAAAACAATTCTGAAATTTTGGTATATAATATCAACTTACAGTGCATATCGTCGTGTCTATTGACATCACCTGGAAAGAAATTATTATTAATGAATCATCCCCAATGATTGATATTTTTCCATGTTAACTACCCAACAACTTTGACTATATACAACAATTATAAAATGTACAGCGTTGAAAGTGATTATAGGGATGAATCAAAGGAATTGGCAGAGTTTATCAAGAAGCGTTGTATTATAATAATAAAATTATTGTTATTTATAAATAAGCACAAAAAGGAAGTGCGATTTTTTCAAATTTATTATTATTATTATTAGATTTATTTATTTTTCATTTGCATGTTTCGTGCTAGGTATGTTTAAAGCGATAATTGAATAAGCTTGATTTAATTATTAAGACAAAACAAAAAAAATTCAAAATACCTCTGACATGAACTTTCTTGGGCAACTCTGGTGGTGTAAAAGTAGGAGGAGGATGATGGTCATCTGTAAATCACAAACCAATCTCGCACATTCAACTATATTTCTATATATCCTACATTATTCAACAATTATATAGATCTACTCAACTAAATTTCGATTGGAATAACAAGTCACTCCTCAAAATTCAATTTTTACTAATAATAAATAATAATTGAAGAGTGATTTTTTTTCTATATGAATTGTTGACAAAATTTCTTCAATTTAAATAAATATATAGAGAAATTTCGTCGATTAGAAATTCGAAAATTTAGCAAACATTCATGCTTATGTTTTACAAAGACAACACTAACATGCGAAAGGCTACGGCAAAATCTCATGCTCCCATCCACATATATAATAAAAGTGAGAGTAGAAAAGATAGTGATTAAGATTTGATGTTTGATTTTAGTTTGTTGACTTTAAATCAAAAATAAATAAATTAAGTGTCCTGGTTGTTAGTTGAATTCCATTTATATTTTGTGTTTTCACCTGTTTTGTTTTCAATTGAGTCTCGATTGTTGTTGTTGCTTTTTTTTTTGTAAACTTACTTGGAAAGGTGAAGTCCTCGCCTGCTTTACCAAATGAAAATGGGAAATTTTGTGAGAATGTTTTCGGTAGATAATTGTGTGGATAAATGAATGATGAGAAAAATTAAAGAAAAATAAAAGAAATTTCATCAGTGTGTAGAATTGTAGAAAAAAAATTATAATCAATCTTCACCTAAACACACTTTTCTATATATAAATATAAAAATACACCTCTAATGCCTGATTCCACATCAATCTAATAACACATTGAATATTTAATGTTGGATTTTTTTGTTTTTTGGATAAAATACAAACATGCGGCACGATTTTAGATTTTTAGAAAATAATACAACAATTAGAAAAAAACTACACCCACATTGATACAAAACATGATCGTACCGCATGTACATTTATGTATAGAAAAAAAATTCGAGAGTATTTTACAAAAAAGATTTGGGAAAGTATAAACAAAATCAAAACACACAAAAAGTGTAGTGGATTTTTGAGAAAAAACATGAAAAAACCAAAAACATAAATCAAAAAAAATGATGTGTTAAAGTGATCAAGTGGGATGTTTCAATTTTTTTTTTGTAATTTACATACTTGCCCGGCCGACCATTTGAATGGCCCTGACGCCTTTCCTGAATGTTGCCACTGTACAGCAAAACCAGACAAAAATTATAGATAAAGTTAGTGATATATTTTTTTTTTTTTGAATGATATAAGGATGATTTTGCAATAATTTACAATACAACCCTGGGCGTCTTAATGGGGGTAATCGGGATTTATAATAAAATGGGAATTTACAAACAATTTCCTCAAAAAATATTGGTCTTATAGCTCTCTCTCTCTCTAGATGGATACGAAAATAATGGTAAAGCCGCCACCAATAGCCATACCAACGACCCCAATAAGAATTAGCGAACACCAACTTATATAGCAAATAATTGTTTTCTTTTAATTAAAATCGTAATTATAAATAAGCTTAGGTGCTATATTTTTATATTAATTTCAATTAGAAGTAATGAGATTTGAGATGCAATTATTATACAACATGAATCCATAGCTGCGAATTTTTTTTTCTGTTTTACAACAACAACAACAAAAAAAAAAGCGTCTGGCGAGAAGCAAATGGTGTTTTATATTAAGAATGATAGGATGGCCTACCATCCAGGCATCTCTGATAGGAGTTAAGCCCTTGCTTGACCATGCCTGTCTGCATCATGATCATTCCAACATCTGTAAAAAAAATTCAAGAAAAAAACAAAACCAAACAAAAAATGATTTCGAAACGTTTTCTCAAAACAAAAAAAAAACAAAAATTAAATCAAAATTGAGGAATAAACAGTTGTAAAAATTAAAAAAAAATAAAAAATTGGATAACTAAACGGATAAAATGGAAGCCCAGGGTAACGGAATTTCCATTATTAATTAATTAATATTTTAATTAACCCCTCTACATTTCGCATCACAATACTTACACTTGTGTTTTATTTGTATTATATAAGTGTTGATATGTTTGTATTGTCCGCCTTTGTTCGTTTGTTTTTTTTTTTTAATCAACGAATTTTATTTAGATTTTATCGATAATGAAAAATGGATTTTCAACCATGCATTAAGAATAAATTAGTGCAAAAGATATTACAGAATGTGTGTGTGTCATAAAATCAACATTCCGTATACGCAGGCAAAATTGTCAGCAAAATTTCTGTAATTATTTTATTAAAAATTAAAAGAAAAAGTCATTACAATAGAGAGAAAAAACTACATTTCGTTTCCAAAAAATTTACAAAAAAAGAATAATTGAATTTGAACCGTATTTCCAGAAATTACACATTACAATTTATGGGAATTACTTGTGGCCAGTTCGACATCTAGTGGAATTTTTATAAGTCTCGATCAGTTTTGATAAAAGATCGCTAGATGGCGAACGAAATGTACGACTGGAATGTGTAATTTGAGTATATATCGTCAAGCTATTTTCAAAAAAAAAAAAATTGTAATCATAAAAATTAATTAAAGAGAAAATAGAGTAAAAGGAAAGGATCCGATCCATTGTATCAGGCAGGATCTAGACAGATCTAGTGTCAATTTATAGATCGTGTATGATTTACCTAGATCGTAGGACCAGTTACGTTGCTGAACTGCCACTAAAAGCCACCACAAATACAAATTTTTTTTTAAAAACAAATTGTGTCAAACAAGGAAATTTTCATAATGGATATATGTTTTATAATCATTTTTTTTTTTAATATCAAATGTCCAAGAGAAAGACTTAACAATAACGCACATCATGTTAAAGCTCATTTTTGAGAGAATAGAGTCTATAAATATGATAATGGAATTGAAGAAATAGTCGATTGAAAATAGTAAAATTATCATATGAGAAAAATTAATAACTAAAGAAATTGGAATTAATCAAAATATTTAATAGAACTCACAATTTTTGCATTTGCATTTTTTAATTAATGTCTCATCTTTGATCTCATCATGACAAGCTTTACAATAAAACCATGCCCTAGAAAGTTCACTACATTATTAAAAGAGAAAAAACAAACAATTTTTAGAATTAATAACCTTTTAACTTCATCAGCTGATTGTGCAATGAAAAATCCCTGAGTATTGGCGACGATTCTTGCACCTCTTGGATTGATTGAAATTTTCGTATCAGCACCTTCAATACCTTTAACTTCGATAGCCAATAGTAATAGTTTCAATTTAGTGAAACACAACCTAATGAAACAAAAACAAAACCACAAAATACTTCAATGTACTTTTATTTTTTTGTTAAAACAAAAAAATAAAAGAAATTTCAAAAATTTCTGCGTTTATTTTAAAAACTCGTAAAGCTAGATTCAAAAAATGCACGCCAGTTCATGCAAGCTTGATTTATTATCAACTCAATTTTTATTACTAATAATCATTAATTTTATTATTTTTATTATTAATAATTGAAATCCATGCATCTATAATGGAAATTAAATGAAAATCTATCGGAGCGTGGTGCTCTCATTAACTATATTTATTCTAGAACAACTTCAATTGTGGCTAAATAATCAAAATAAAAATAAACATATCACAATTCTATTGGCAAAAAAACTATTTCAAAAAAAGACTGGTGTTTATTCTAAAAAAAATCAACTATTAACACACAGGCACCCCAAAAATAAGACAACTACATTTTAGTCATAGTTACAATAATTCATGTAATTAGCACTAAATACTTTAATTGAGGACATTATTTGTGTTAAATCAATTTTAAGTGATAGATTATTTGTGTTATAATTTGAATTGGAGAATGTTTTTGTCAAGAAAAATGTTTGTGTATTATTATTTTTAAATGTTTGATAAATGTGATAATGGTTATAAGTTTAGAGAGCTTACTCGCTGGCCTGAGGGAATGTCATGCCTGTGAACGAGGGGGATAGAGTCTCAGTGTACATCTCACATCCTGTGCCTTGCAGGTAATCGTTCTGCCAGACTTGCGTATCGGGCGACTGAAACCAAAGTCTTGGCATGTCACAAAAATTCGATGATTCAAATAATAAATTTATGAAAACGGACAATAACAAAATAATCTACATTCTACTGGAAATTTATCCTCTTTCCATCAATTATGCTGTCAAGAAAGCATAGCATAGAGACTATACAATAAAATTTTCGTCGAATAACTTACCAAAATCATTAATCATTGTCTTCTTCCATTTTTTGGAATAAATGATTTTATTGTGGGAATTAGAACCGACTATAAACGAGATGTATATAAATAAAAATGTCAAGGACCAGAAATTTTCGAGGCGATAAGAATTCAGATTACGTCGATGTTTTTGTCCGGCAATGTACGAATAGAAAACGACGAAAAACATCAACAGCAGATTTATATAAAGCTCATAAAAGTGAGAAAATACAAGCTTAAAGCTTTCCGTATCAGATGATTTTATATTGTCGATCAAATTTCAAGTATTTTAGCTATTAGATAAATAATTTTTTATTCTCTAGATACGGTTATGCTCAAAAGAAAAATCTGTATCATGGATTGCCCTAAATTAGAGAGGGGCTCTGCATGAACGTATGGAGTGCATTGGTTTTCTTAATTATCTTTATTGGAAAGAATAAAAAACAAAACAAAACAAAAAACAACAGATAATTTTGATTTTTTGCCTGATGCCGACTTACTCTGTAGCCTGAGCAAATGGCATGCCTATAAATGAAGGACTGAGTGTTTCTGTGTACATCTCCATCCCTGTGCCCCTCAAATAGTCATTGGTCCACACCTGCATGTCTGGTGACTGTAACGATTCGTTATAACACTCAATATACAAAATAGAAATTCTGCTGTTGATTCTCTTTCCAAAAACAAACCAATAGAAAAAAAAACAAAACGAACCGCCCAATTATTAGTTGAGAACTTACCGTTTTGAACGATCTCATAGCAAATAAATTGGCCATCATTGTTGAAAAACCTGGCGCTAGACACGATTGAGCTATAAAGCCCAATTTTAATTCAGCCAAACAGATAACATCATCACCCTGTTTCCAGTCCCATGAAGGAATGTTTAGAAGATAAGCCTATCGAGCAAAATTTTTTTCGATTAATCAAATAAATATAACATTGAAAAAAAAAATCGAATATTACTTTATTATGATATTGCATCAATTGTATAATAACTCTAATATCGTCACTATAATTTTTGATAGAAATCACCCGCATTATATTTGCAGCATCTTCAGCATCCGGATCTTGACAATATTTATTGGCTAATACCAAACAAGCATCAGCTTCATGTACCTATAGAAATGGAATATAAATTATCAGAGTTTTGAATACGATAACTAGTTGTTGTATTCAAATAATTATGGAAACATGCAATGGTAAAAATAAAATCTTCCTAACATTCCACATAAAAATGTCTAAAGTCACCTACATAAAAAAAAAACGATCAATATTCATATCTATATATAAAATTTAGGCTCGATAAGAAAATTAACCATGCAATTAAGTAAATACTACAATACTATTTAGTAAATCAGTAGAATTTGTTTCAAAGAAAAATTCTATCGTAGTGGTAGGTTGTCCGCTCCACTATATCGGAAAATATAGAGAGCCTAACTTACCACATCAAATCGTGGATCTGTTGGTCGGTTATCTTATCACCAATGCTTGTTCAAGTTGATGGAGATTTAATTTTTGTTATTGTTTATGATTAAAGAAAAATTATTTATAGAAATCAAATGGCAAGAAAACTAAATTTGTTGATACAGGATATTTTAGTGTTAACTTTCCTTTTTTCAATACTTAGGTGGATTAATTTGTTTAGTGTATTTACAAAAAAAAAAACAAAAAAAACCACAACAATGAACGTAATTCATAAACATTGATGTATCGTTTATTGTCAAGTGTTGTTGGTAGTCTTCAGCACTTACCTTGACCCTTTGTAGATCAATGGGATTCATGATGGTACCTTGGAAGAACTCTACAGTTGTAAAATGTCTCTTGAATAGACCTTCCAATTCGAGATCAGGTGGTTTCCTACACATCCCAACAGTTAACCACAAACAATAATGGCAATTAAGAAATAAAATAAAAAAATTCTAAATAACTAATTTACAAGATATTCCCATTTCTAGATATTGGAGCAAATATAGTAACCATGCAGCGGAAAGGCATAGTATTCTAAAAAAAATTCTTCTACACTCTGCAAATATTTCCAATGATTTTTCCTACTGATAAACAATTTCCTTAAATTCGTAATCAAAAAAAAAAAAAATCATTGGAATTTTTTTTAATAATAAAAATAATGTGCAACGAAGCAATATATTCATCGAACAATGAAAAACGGACCAACAATCCAATTTTGGTTAATTATGGAAGATACCTTGACACGTTCAAGGTCTACAGCGTTCATCATTGTTCCCTGAAAAAATTCCACAGTTGTATAATGGCGTTTCAGTAGACCTTCCAATTCCAGATCCGGTTCTTTTCTAAAAAGTAAAACATTCAGATTTCCCAACAAATTGGATCCAATTATGCCCATTTCAATCAGCAACTAGATTATTTTTTTAACCGTTTTTTTTTTTTTAATTAATCGGATTTACCTGTGTAGGAACACAACTTCAACGTCCACATCTTCACGGTCTTCATGTAGGAAGTCTTTTAAAAAATGCGATACTGATTCGTAAGTGATGTGGCCACAAACAACGATATGCCTATATTTAGAAAATAAATTATATTAATTTTTATGCCAAATTTCTACCATAATGGTAATAAGTTGCAAGAAAATTTCAATTATTTCGATGAAATTTTTTTGCAATTATAAATGATGGGATGAAAATATAGTAGCTAGTTATTCGAAAAATAAAAATAGAAAAAAATGAACAGAAACTCTATCAACAAACTAGAAAATTTTATTGTTAATAATTTTAGAAATTGTTAATTTTGTTAACAACATGCAAAAGCTGTTTCTTGGTTCTAGTTAATTGAATGGAATTTCTGATAAATCCAAAAATTCCGCATTAATCTCCAAGGTGCTCTAAAACTGGCTTATTCTACTCTTTGTTTAAAAGAAAAAATTGTAAAAAATAAAAAAAAAATGTAATAGATGCATGTACTATTTTCCTATTTTTGTACAAGGTGAGCGCCTGTGCACACAGCCTGGCCACGCACAATTATCGGGTGGCACGGTAAATTTTGCATGCCATCTCATGCAATTGACTGGCTAAACATCGATTTCCTCCTAGGCATGGTAGAGACCCATCCCAACAAAACCAATTCAAAGAAGACAACCATAAAATAAACAAATAGAGAGAGAGAGAGAGAGACAGAGAAACAGAGAGACAGAACAAAAAACATCTAACACACCCGCATATCCCGAGGGACCAGGAAGGGCACAACAATGGATATTGTAACAATAGAGGACGTACATCGATACAAATCAAATACAAACAAAAATAAAATTACAATTAAAACCAAACATATAAATATAGAAGGAATGACAAGCGTGCAGGTTCGGAAATCAATAAATATGTAGAATTAATTATTTATTTATTTATTTATATATATATTTTTTTTTAAATTATTATTGAATAATATCGAGACCGGTCCCGTTTCGATCGACAACATTCTATTATAGGTATGCAAAATTCAATTTATCAAAAAAAAAATTATTACTTCAAAATTGTTTGTGATTCTCACCTTCTGCCTCTTTCGTTCTTCAGGGTGCCACCATACTTTGGTCTAGTTCCGATCAAGTCAATGATCTCGGGGATACAACTCGCAAATATCGCCTAAATACCAAGACAAGAGACAATAGAAAAGGTCAACTTTGTTGTTATTATTTATTTTTATTTATTTTTTTTTTAACAAAAAAAAATGTTATTTTGAAAAGTTTATATTTTTGAAAAGGGAAAATCAATCGAAAGTCGGCCGAAAAATATCGATTATCCAGCCGTCTTACGATAATTATCTATTGCAAGAATAATTGGTAGTATTACGAGGAACAGCAAAGGATTAGGATGGTTTGTTTTTTTTTTTTGTTCTAAAGACAAAAATACAGTTTAACAAAAAAAAAAAAATACGATAAACAAAACATCAATTTAGTCCAGTTAGAGGAGCCTTACAGGTGGAAATTGTTCTTCTCTATTGTTGTTGCCGTTAAAATTTGAAATTTTCTACCCTAATTTTAATAGTCGATGCTTATTCATTCATTTATTGTTAAATAATGATAATTGTTTTGATCATCCTGCACTTTTTGATCGATGCAGCGCGGCCGTGCGTGGCTCTAGCAGGCTTGTGCAGGCTTTAGGTGCTAAACTAAGAAAAATAAATCAACAAATCGTCTACAGGTCCCAACTACGGTCACTAACTATTATATACTTCCAATATCATCCCATTCTGTATGCTTATAATAATCTTAGATTTATTAATGTTTTTTCTTTTGGTAATTATTGAAATTAGAGTAATATAGCGTTTTAAAATTAGTTGATGCCATGCATACAGAATGCAATTTTTCTCTGTTTTTAATTATTAATTTTCAAAAAAACCAGGCAGCTAGCCGTAAACGGTCTTAAAAAAATTTGGTGAGATTGCTAAATTTACCTAAAACAGAAAAAACAAATTTTCAAAATTTATTTCATTCAATTTATGTACTTAGTTTTTTTTTTCTGTTTTTGGTGCTAAAATTATTGATAGCGCCAAGCATTACCCAAGTGCTACGAATTTACGGAGGTTGAAGATTAAAAAACAAAATTAGTAATAAATGGTTGTTAAAGTGCCATACTAATTATACCTAATAATAATAATAATAATAATAAAATGTAATAATGATAAATGTTATCAAAATTATAATAATAATAATAATAAAAATGTAGCAATCTTGGCTTAATACCTGCGTCGTACATCTTTGCTGTATTTTCCGCCATACTTGGGTCGATTGGCTGCGAGCTCTGTGATCTCAGGAATCCAGCTGGCAAATACGGCCTAACAACCCACACACCCCATCAGGCTCCTCCTCGGACCCCAAAAAATTTTATCTATTCTACTACTACTACATTTATTGCCTTTAATACTCCTAACTTTATTTTATTGATTACGGTTTTATTTTTCTTTATAGAAAACGCACGATAAAAAAATAAAACTTGTACAAATATATAAAATTTGGGTTACTCTCAGTATTGCTCATTGGAGTCTCTCAGATACCGTGTGTATTGATTTTAATTGGGTATAGTCTGGATGACTTATAATTGCCAAGGAATTAAACGATCAAAATTATTGTTAATTAATCCGTAAAAACTTTAGGATTTGAATGGAGTAACTTTGAAAGGATTCCTACAATAAAAAAAAAAATGAAAAAAAAAATTGGTGCAATCTACATTAATCATCACTACGCAAACGCCCACAGTTAGTGCATATAGGGAAATTTTGCAAAATTTCCATAATAAATATTAAAACAAATATCAACGGGTATTTCAAAGGAATCACAAAACAAAACAAAAACAAACAATTTTCAATTTTAAATACTAAGTAATAATAATAAAAAGATAGTAATGTGTGCGGGGCTGGCTGTGTTTGAAAAAATTAACCAAAATCTCTTCATTGTGCCACGACAAATCCTACATGCTTCCGGCTGTTGTTAATAGATTTTAAAATATCCAAAAACTAATTTTACAATAATAATAATAAGGATTATTATTATAATAGTTCTTGTATTGATTTTCATTGGAAATATCATGGGAAATATGCCTCAATTCTATTTGTATAAATATTTAAATTGTTTTATGGAAGCTTCTTTTATTAAAGAAAAAATAATAATAAGTCATATTTCCCATAAACACGAACTATACCTCTTTCCATGCTCTCTCTTGTATTCACCGCTGTATTTGGACCTAGTGCCTACTAGATCTATGATTTCTGGAATGCTACTAGCAAATATTGCCTGGAAAACAAACATTCCTAGTGCTTTAGATTTAAAAATAAAAAAAATAAAAAATTACAACACATAAACAAAGAGGAAAGCAACGAATTAATTTTTTTTTTTAATATAAAATTTTATTGCAAATAATAATAATAATAATAATAAAAGCTTAAGAATTATAGCGATAGAAGGGTACAATAATTAAAAGCTATATAATAATATAATAAGCAGTTTGCGCAGTGCTGAAGAGATTCCATGCAAAATAGAAAAGTGGTAGAAAATATCAAAAATACGTCATACAGAAAAAGACGATTGTAACCACAATTACCTAAATTGATTCAAAAAAAAAAAAAAAAAACTGATATAATTCTCATAGGTTTTTGGAGAATTTTCATGGATAAATAATAATTCATAAAAAATTGACAATAGAAAGGATAGAGGATTTGGTACTTTGAAATCAAATAATTATATAGTTCTGCATCATAAACATCGATTATCTTAAAATATTTACAATTATATTATCATTTTTTTCCAAATATACAAGTATAACACCGAGAAACGACATTCAGCAGTCTTTCGTTTGTATCAAGCTGGAAGCAATATTGCTGCTGCTTATAAGTTTTTTTTTTTTTTGAAAGATAAAGTCTTGAATAGAAGAATCAGAAGAATGTTCAATTTATTTTTTTATGATTTATCAATTATTCTTTTGTTTTTGTTCCGATAAAAAAATATAGAAATTTTACTTACCAATCCGACTAGAAGAAAAAACACTAGAAACGTTCGCCCTAAAAC
This sequence comes from Zonitis immaculata, assembly GCA_037414775.1. NCBI lineage: Eukaryota > Metazoa > Arthropoda > Insecta > Coleoptera > Meloidae > Zonitis > Zonitis immaculata. Next base: position 39,780 of record JAZBGX010000198.1, read on the forward strand.
TGTCCGACAAAAGACATCACCATAGCCGACTGTTGACATTGTAACAATTAAAAAATAAACACAAGTCCAATATGATAATGGATTGGCATTATCGAAGTCTAATGGATCACCGGAGTTTTCCAACTTTATTATTATATGGAAAAAAAAAATTATTTTATTTAATTTTTTCTCGTTTTTAGGTCAATTAAATACGGATTATATGGTAAATTACTTACTAAATGGATTATACCAGCTGCTGTAAGCCAAACAGATATAAATATTGATACTAACTGAGCTAAACGTATTGAACTAGAAGTCTTCAATATATTGAGGTATTGGAGGATATCTGGTACGGTCATTAAACGTAGTGCACGCAGAAAGCGAAGTCCTAGAAAATTGAATCAAATAAATGGTATTGATTTGAATCATTGAATCCAACTCACCTATCCACGTTCGATCCAGATAAATTGAAACAAATGACGGGGGTATCGTAAAATAATCTACAAATGAATACATTTCTAACATAAACCATAATTTATCGCTAGCTGCCATAAACTGAAACAAAAATAATTAATTTTGAATTGATAATTTCAAGCTATTTATCCGAATTATGGGATAGTCCTTTTAATTCTATGGAAGTCCTACAATTTTTATTTGCAAAACATTTTTATAAACAGTAATCCAAAAGTTAATATACTGATCCAATATTTCTAGTGGTGTTGCTATACCTCTACTATAGTTATTTTGAAACTAACAATAAATTCATTTGGATGCGAGCAGTCAGAGAGTCAACACGGAAATGAAGTCAACCTGAAAAAATGTCTACCGAAGACATACAAGCCGACTTTGTGGAAACATTAGGGAACTATCACGCTATTTTCAGATTCTGAGCAACATTTTTGTTTTGTCACTGAATGATTTTTTCCTGCTTAAACTTATAAAGGATAGGATAAACTTATATGGATATAGGTGTGGGTGTAAGCTATCAGAACAATTATCTAAGAGATAGAGGTGAAGAAACGTGAGTCTCATTGCAATAATCTGATATTCTCAAAAATTTTCAATCAGAAACCCAAATTCTCATGTACCTATAATTCAAATGTTAATTTACCACTTTTATTTCGAATAAAACACAACCGTCTATTCAAAATTCTCAAAAACTCTTTCATATCCATCATATCGAAATTTCAACTATTCTCGAATTCATATTTTGTTAGTTTTAAAACAACTATAATGGCTAAAATTTTCATAGTCATGATTTATATTTCTTATAGATAGAAGTTTTCAGTTATTTTCAAGAAAATTTATCGTTTTGTGTATATAAAACTTATGGAAGTGGATTAATATTCCAGAAACCTTGATACAAACTATCCATCTTTTGCTTTCCAATTATTCATTGGAATACGACAAAAAGAATTGGAATTGATCCAAGAAAAATTTCTGCTTATAATTCACCGTAATTAAAATTTATATTAATCAAAATATTAAAGATCTTCTCTTAATATTTGTGACATTTTGCCAAAAGAAAAAAATTCTAAACATAAACAACTTGTAAAATCATTAAAAAATATTTGTTAAATATTTCTGTTCGACACGATTTGAATTTTATAGATACGTGAAATTTGGTTAATCAAATATACTTACTCTTATTAAAAAATACACCATAAAAAATATGTTGAAGGCAAGGTCGATTTGTTGCGTTATATTGTTGCTCCATTCTTGGCAGTGCTCCACACCTTCACTACAAAACAATATTGAACAATCATTAAATTCTAGAATTAGATTTACAAACTTGCTATTATACTTTTTTAAATAGCATTTATTCAGTTTATTGGCCCGTAAAATATTAATAAATTGAGAAGAAAAAAAAAAACGATAAAGACTTACTGTGAGGCATCTATGAAGTAGATGATAAGCGATGCTATACTCAAAATAAAAACGAGAACCACCTGCAATATGGAAAAAATATTTATCAGTCTATGGCAAATCGATCGAAAACATATTAGTTGTAAAACTATCAAGAAAATTTCCGGTACGTTTTACTGAAACTAGTCACGCTAACTATTAAAATACTGTTTTAATTCTGATAAGGGAGACTTTGGTGATGACATAAATCATTAGTTGGAATTAAAATACTGATGAAATTATTTGAAAGCTTACTTTAGTGGAATATAAATTTTCGATGAAAACGCCCTATCATAATAAAAACAAGTCTAATTTTAGAAAAATCAATTTTATATTGAAAACCTTGTTCATAAAATTTCCTTATCTATTTTATTAATATTTGTATAATTATATTTATCAAACCTCCATTGTTATTATAATCAGTAAAATATTTGTTTAACAAAGCTTTCGAAATTCCATCTTATTTTATATTCCTATTACTTAAGACATGTGAATCTCAATTTAAAAAAAAAAGAACTACATTTTCGTTTTTATCAAGACAGACAAAACCAAAAAAAACTACAAATAAATAAAACAGGACATAATCCACCGATCTGTATATTAACAGAGACGAAGGATCAATACGAGAATTTCCGCTTATAGGGAGATATTTTCTCGATTCAATTTTTTTTCCGCTACTTTATAAAGCTAGTCGTTAAAAAAAGTTTATAGATAGTCGACTAAATCTTCTAAAATTGGATTATCGGATTTTTATTACAATTCACTGAGGCATTGACCGTTATACCTTTGAACACGTGTGTAGCTTGCAAAATTTCGTTCCTGCTTTTCAACGT
>JAZBGX010000199.1:995-12941 GCA_037414775.1 Zonitis immaculata
TGAAGTACTGACTGTAACATCTTTTTTATAGAGGAATTACTAATATCATTGCTATATACTGTGGGATTTACACAAAACTGGATTGTGCCGCTTGCTTGTTTGAGAGTACAAGTTAATGACGTCAGTGCAATTTGTAGGAGGCGTTACATTGAAATGATTTTACTGGTCTATATCAGTCTATATTGGGTTACGTCAAGGCGCAAGTTAGACACTTGCCACGGGCGCTTTGTATCCCCGTTACGGCACTGTTGCTAATAATAATGATAGAAAGATAAAATATTGAATTTCGATTTGCATTATAATATTTATTCTGATGTAAAACTTCTATATTTCCATATTTTCCATTCAATATTGGCTCTTATCCAATTTATTGGAAAACTTGATCTTGTTCTTTCAAAGTTTCGAAAGCTTTCTAGACGATCATTATTTTCGAATTGTATCCTAAATATATTGGCCACATGAACAAAACAAAAATAAATTCTCTTATAAAATTCCATTGGAACAATCTGTATTTATAATTATTAATCAAAAAATATTCCAATTTTCATATCGATTATTATCGTTGCTGAATTTAATAAATCTGCAACTACCTTAACATTAACTTTATTGATCACCGCTAGGTAGCGTTATTTGGTATATAAACATCTGCGCCCTCTAGTTGTTCAATCTAATATAATTTGTATAACAAGGTCAACAACACGAAAATCAGAAAGTGGCCAAGTTTTCGTTTTAAAGATTCCAATAGAATAAAATAAAAAACAACAACAAATAATAATTAATTTGAACAAAATATCAATCAATTATCAATAATTTAAGTTATGTGATTGTTTCTTAATATCATATAATATATAACAACTATAATAAACGGATTGAATTATTTTTGGGTAAGTCCAACATTATATGTATGTGTATATATATCTATATATATATATATAATCAAACAAATGAAAAATATCGCCCCCTATTCAACAACAATCAACCTCCTTGGTGACAGCAACGGAAAAAATTCGACTTAAACGGCACCCTAAAGTAATAAATCTATTAAATAATTGTTAATTTCAGGAAAAAAACTTATATAAAAATCAATGTTATATACGTATATGTATATAATGTATAGTAATAAATTTTGTTGTTTTGAAACTGGTGGGGGGAAGCATAGAGATTGTAGCATCGCGACGTCAAGTAATTGTTTACGATTCTAATGATTTTTGCCGCTTTTTTAATTGAAATACTACTAATACTTTAATAATAATAATAATTATTATTATTTTCCAGTTGTTTAATCAACAAAGAGAGCGGTTGCTATCCTACAATAATTACACAAAAAAATTGTAAATCCTTATCAGAGAGAAGGTAAATGTTGCTTTATAAAACCAGTTATAATTATTGTTTAGTTTTTTTTTTTCTTTAAATATATATTTTTAGGGTATAATTCATTATTTTAATTTTAAAACTAAAAAATGTGGTTTCCTACATAAATAATTCGAAATTCAATTTAATAGATCGAAGAAAAATTGGAAAATCTATTTAAAAAATAAAAGAAAATGTAATAATTGGCAATGTCTGAGAATAATTATATCAATGATATGTTGAGTGGTGGTTGTAGTACATCAACTATAATATCATCAACTGATAATATATCATTATCATCACCACCTATAACAACAACAACAACAACAACATCATCACCAACAACTAGTGATTTATTATCAAATGTTGTAAATGGTGATATTTATGGACATTTACAAAATAATATCTATAATGATACAAATTGTCCCGATTTAATTGCAACAAATTACTATCAACATAATGATTATAATCAAATGTTAGAAACAACAACAACAACAGAAATACCAACATCAAATTATAATAATGGTTGTATGGTAACTGAAAAGAAAATGTCGAAAAGTCGTAAAAAACTCGCTAATAATAATAACAACAATAATAGTAGTAGTAGTAGTGGTGGTAATGTTGGTAGAGGACGTCCAAGGAAAGCATTGGTTGCTATGTATCATAGTCAAATCAGCGGTGATAAAAATACAATAAAAATACGTATAAAGAAGAGTAATTTCACAACACAACAATTACCGAATAAAAAGAAAAGTGGACGTCGGAAAAAACAAAAACAAACAAGCGATACAGATGTATCAGATTATGAACATAGTCAAGTTAAAAAAAGTCGTATTAATAATACACAAACAACAAATGAAATGGTAACAAGTAGTCAAGAATATGAACCTGAAGAACAGAGTGTATGGGGTGATAAAGTTCCTGAAATAATACTCTATAAAATATTTCAAAATTTATGCGGAATAGATGGTTGTCTACCAAATTTGGTTAGGTAATAAATTATAATATAAATTTCTATTTAATTAATTCGAATAATAAATTATTGTTGATTTTTGTTTAGATTATGTCGTGTCTGTCGTTTATGGCGTAAAGTTGCTTTAGAACCTAGTCTATGGAATAAAATCGATTTAAATTATGTTAAAGAACCATTTCGTACCGATTTACAATTGCATTGGTTAATTTATAATCGTTTACCAAGTTGTCAGGATTTGAATTTGGGTGAATGGAAAATACGTGATATACAAATAGCTATTGAAGCTCTCTGTCAACATTGTCCAGAATTACAAGGTATTAATTTAAGCGGTTGGAAAGGTTTAAATGCTGATCATTTAAAATATTTAACTAGTGAATGTAAGAAATTAGAAAGGCTGGATCTGTCGTCAATTAATGTAATTTAAAACTATTAATATTTATTTATAAAATTAATTTTTATTATTTTATTATTACAGTCTACATCGGCAATTAATTCACAACCTTTAGTAGCTTTAGGACAAACAATGAGTAATCGTTTAACACATTTGATTTTGGCTCATAATAAAATGGCAGGATTCACACAAATTATGGCATCAATTGCTGTAAATACTTCTCATATATTATTATTATTATTAATAATCAATTATTATTATTTTTGTTATTTTCCAGACAAATTGCCCCAATTTACAATTATTAGATATTTCAAATATACGAACATTTGCTCATAATAGTGCTCTATTACATATTGAAAAATTACAAATTGGTTGTCCAAAATTACGTGTTTTACGTATAACGAATAGTCAGATTTGGCTAGCACCAGCTAGTTTAACTGATCAGGTAAATTTATTTATTTTAATTAATTTGAAATTATTAATAATAATGATAAAATAGATGGCATCTAGAGGTTTTTCAATGTTGGAAGAATTATCATTAGCTGGTTTAGAAGAAGATCAAACAACAACATCACGTTCTGTTGATGATGAAGGTATTGAACGTATCCTGAAAAATAGTACAAAATTACGTTTATTAGATGTTAGAGGTTGTATACGATTAACTGATTCTGGTTTGGTTAAAGTTCCAGCTTGGGATTTAGAACATCTTTTTTTGAGTGGTATATTCATTTTTATTTTACAATATAATCAGCTATCCCTATATTGGGTGATTCAAATTAGAAACAAGACAAACCTTTTGCGTAATCAATTGATTTATTTATATACAAAGTCAATTTGGATCAACCGGTATAGACGTTCGCAAATTGTTCATAAACTTATTCAATGAGTAATTCTATATTTTTAAAAAATTCTATTATTAAGGAGTTACATAATCAACAAATGCATTAATGCTTTTGGTTCTCCGTCGATGATGTTTTTCTACTCATAAACAGCCAAAGTGCAACTTGGTCGACACAAAACAAAACTTTGCACAAACAAATGTATATGTTTTGTTTGTTGGTCTAGACTAGGCTTTAGAATTAACCAAATGAAATTTGCCAAGCATCATATGAAGTTAAAAAATACATCATAATACTATACTTCGAACGCATATAAAGGGACATACCCTGATATGATAACATTATTTTCCTTGCTCTCGATGGTTACCTGATAAACAAAAGATAAGGCGGAACAAAAACAATAGCCCAGTTATTGTCTGCGAAAATTTAGCCATCATCGAATCAGGCCAGTATTGTTGGAATTTCATGGACAATGATTAGGTTTTTTTCTTTTTGTTTTGTCTTATTTTTTGTTCATCAGCTAACCATCAGAAACAATGTTGTAATATCGGGGTATGTCCCTTTATATGCGTTTGACAGTATTTTTTAGTTATTTTATGTCCTTTTTTCGATAAATAAGTCATCAACAATAATGCCTAGAAAAAAACTATTATTAACTACATAGCAAAATAGAAGATTGCTTCCAAAGATCGAAATATGTAGCGCATTGAATTGATTTTTGTTTAAATCGGTATCAGTTTATTTTGCAATAATCGCAAAATTTTTCATTTAAATTTCTAACAATTTTAATCAATTTTAATAGTTCTAGGAATTTAGAATTTTTCTCAATTAGAACGTGAATGTGTTTGCTATTTTTTCACTGATCGCCTTGCGTTGCGATAATGATATAGGGCGCTTCAAAACGGATGATCGTCCCAGATTCTTCCACAATACTATATCGAATCCTAGGGCCGTCTCCGATCGCCTCAAAACATATCTTAGTTTAATAAAATAATTGGTAGATGAAACAAAACAAAAACAAAAAAAAATTGTACCAATAAAAGAGTAAACAATTTGCGAGACTCATTTTTATGTATTGTTGTTAATTGTTGGACGTTTTATTAATAAAATTGTTTTGTTTTTTTCTTCTACACAGCCTGTTATATAACGCGAGCACAAAATGCCGGTTTAGAATTAATTCTTCAAAAATGGAGTCATAGTTTAGTAGAAGTTGATTTAGCATGGTCAACAGCAACAGCTTCATTAGATGCAGCCGTTTTTGCTCTTGCTGAAAAGGGTGATACTTCCAAATTAAGGTATTTATATCCAATAATAATATAAACTTAAATAATCATTTGACATATATATTTGTTTTGCAGGATTTTAAATTTATGTGGATCATCGGTTAGTTTAGAGCCTGTCAAAGCAGTCCTTGAGAATTGTTCAAATTTGCATTCCATCAATTTGCAATCATGCCGTGCATTACCAAGAGGTATTAAACGTTTATATACTGGCGATACTGTTAATGAATTAAAACAAACTTTACAAAATAAAAAAGATGTTAGTGATTTAGATAATGAACGTTCACCAGCACATACAATTATCACCAATAATTTTACTAATATTAACAATAATAATAGTAATAAAAATAATAATAATAATACATCAACAATTATTGAATAAAAATTGATTGGTGACGATAGAGTGGGAGAGAATTTAAAAAAAAAATTATGGCCTTTTATCTGTTGAAGTTGATGTTGATGTTGATATTGATACAATTTATCCAGAGGTATCTTTTAATTATTTTTTTTCCTAGTAATTTTATTTTATTGTTAAATAATAAAACCTCGATTAACCGTGATTGATTGAGATTAGGTTGTATAAATTACCAGTATTTTTCTTAATTTATATGAAATTACATAAAATTCGTCCTATTATTATTATTTTTTTTTATTATTATTAGAATTAAATTCGGGAAGAAAAAACTGTGATTTTTATAATGGTTTTTTATTTGAAAAAAAATGGTTATAGCACGGTCAAAAGGGGCTTTATTACATTTATTATTCTATTTGTTATTTATTTATTCCATTTTGTAATGATTTTTTTTTTAAGTCGGGGCCTATGTTTATATTATATGGGCATATCACCAATTTATTATGATTTGTTTTAATTGAAATTTTTGGTCTAGTAATTAATTTTAAACTAGTCCATATTATTGTATAAATAATAGCCATTTGGCGAATTTTTATCGTTGTTGTATATATTTTTTTTATATATCTATATAAGAGACAAGTGATTTTATTTAAAACAGAAGCTTATTATAAATGAAAAAAAAGCATTTGTATTTGAATAATGTTAACGTTAAACGTATAACGTTGTATAATTTAACGTTAATGTTAATTTTTATAAGTAACTATCGCCATCTATTATTTTTGAATTATATTAATAAAATTAACTATCATTCTTTTATTGGGTGGTGTAATTATTTGGATTATGGATAATACAGATGCTGTAATTAATTAAAAATTACGTGAATGGCGAAAATTTTAATGAAACTTTACTGATTTAATACAAAAAGAGTTATGAATGATGGATGTCAATAATAATTATAATAGAATTGTTATTTTTTGAGAAAATTTTGAATTTTCTGTATTATTTTAGTAAAGTCCTTTTAAATCAATAATTTCTAAATATGTAAAATAAATAATACACTTTCTTCATAGATACACAAAAAAAAATGAACACATTATATTTATATACACAAATTTCTAAGTTTTTATCACCGTACCTGTAATGATATGTACGTAAAAAAAATTTTATCTATGTAATCGTTATTATGAAACACCAATTGAGCGATTTAAAAAGTAATAATTGTGGCATTTCGTTGTTTCAATTTTAATTTTAATTATTATAAATAAAATAAATAATATATTTTTAATATTGTTGAATAAGCGAAAAATTTTAAAAATTGCCACTATCATTTTTCAAATTAGTGTTTTTTTTTTGTAAATCTGTTGTTTGATCGTTTTTATTCAATTTGTAGTTTTTATTATTTTTTTAATTTGTAAAAATTGTATAACTATGTGTAATTGTCTATGATAGATCAAAAAAAAGTAAATATATTGTACCTATATAAATATATATACAAAATAATTATGTTATAAACTGTTTTGTAACGAATAATAAAGATTTCGTTATTTTTTATCAAGTTTTATCTTTTTATAACTACATATTTTAATTTAAAAATTAAATGTGGCTGTGTGATGCATGGTTTTAGGCAACCAATTATATGGTAGAAAACCTAATACGGCCCTGTTGTTGTAGGTTTTGAATTGTTACCAATATAATAAGATTGAATACCCCCAGAATTTTCGTATGTCATTTTATAATTTAGTCCAAAGATCTTATATATATTAGATCAGTAAAGAACCGATGACCTTGGGGACAGGATGGGGTGAATATCATAGACCTAAACGTAGAGCAACTTCTAGCCCGTTGACAATTTGGTTTAAACCGAAATGTCAAATGAGTGAGATACTAGATTCAGGCGCATGTGTCAGAAAGAGAAAGTAAATTTGGTGATATTCCCCATGGTGGTCCCAATCTTGTAACACGGCCAAGATAGGAGGCTAGCACTCTAAGTATACACCTCATTGAATTTAGTCACAAATGGCAGATGCAATGGCCGCTAGCAGTGGCGGAGTGGAATGGTCAACAGTTATAAAACCGCTTTTATTACAAGAATACGATAATTGTAATCGTTTAGAAATAATTGAATTATGTTCAAAAATAATTAAACGGTAATAGTAATTCCAATCAATCAATTATAATTATAATATAATTGTTAGTTATTATACAATTTTGCATTTGTGTGTAAAACATACGCAATAAATAATCATCTGAATTTATTTTGGAGTAGTAGTGGGGAAGGAAAAGTGTGTGTATTATTTTAGCAATTTCTTTTTAAAACATTAGAAAATTAATTATATAAAATAAAATAATTTCTATTATTATCATTATCATTTTTTTAACGGAAATAATGACGTTATATTTGCAGGGAGGCCGAATTATTGCGTCAAAAAGAGAAAAATTACAAATTTTATAATAATTTTGTAATATTGTCAACGGAATTCATCAGCTTCGGTGTTAATAAATGTAAGTAGAAATCATAAAAATGAAATTACTCAACATTGTGTTAGATTACATATGATAATACGAAATCAGATATGTTTGTATTAGATTTAATTCTATTAAAAAAATAATTAAAAAAAAAGAATCTATTTAGTAATCTATGGCTAAATAAAAACGAAACTTTTATAAAAATTAAAATTTGATGTAAATAGGAAAATGTCGAAATATTCTAGAAAATACAGGAAAATTAGTTTTCACCATAACAGAAAAAAACTAATTTTTTTTTTAATAAAAATAATCTAGCAGAAATCTAATTTATCGACTGTTCATAACCTAAAAATCATATCGCTTTTGTGTGTTTTACGATTAAATTAATCGTCAAAAAACTTCTTTTTTTTTGTTATAAAATTATTCGTAAATTTATTGTAAAATTTTCCATCTACATTGATTTAAATTTTGTTTTTTGTTTCTTCAACTTCTTTATGTGGTGTTTTGTTTATAGTGTCAGTGAGTAATATAGACACTGTAAGTGCTGCATGTCGAGTATTATTAAAATATTTAATTCAATGCCTACAAACATCATCTAGTGAATTAGAAACGAACATTACACAAATTGAATTTTATTTAAATGCTGTGCGTTTATTGTGTATTGGAACAAATTCATTAACGTCAATACAATTGAGTGATTTAATTGATAAAATGAAAGGTGAAAATCTACCACAACATACCAATACGCCACCACCAGGTTTGTTTTATTTACATTTCATCAATATAGATTTCTCATTTTAATCATCAATTTAATTCTACAAATAGGTGCCGATAAAGATACAACAAATAAACAAGAAGTATCGAAAAATCGTAATGATCTCTCTATAGATATTTTTGAACAACTTACATTACCTTTAAAAGATAGTCAAACGGAAATTGTTGATAATGTTGCTATTAATGCTGCAGCAGCTGTTTCGAATTTGAATTTAAGTGAAATACCAAGTACTAGTGGCAATGATCCATCTTCCGAAATTAAAGTATGATTCGCATTTTTTATATAAATAATTTATTATTCATTATTTGTTTCCAATTTTTTAGAAACTCTTCCTTAAAGCGAACACAGAAAGTCTACAATCTTTAAGAGCCGGTGATACACTTATCGATTTATGTCTTAGTTTACAATCAATTAAAAAAGCACGAATTAAAGTTGAAGATGCTTTAGCTGGTAAATCATTCGGTATACCAACAAATCAATCAGAAGCAGCTATTGTGAAAAATTCGTAAGTCTCTATTATTATTATTATTACACATATCGATATTGAAAAATGTAACATTATTTTTACTATGTAGAATTTCAACAACCACAACTGAAATTAAATTAGCTGTATCGGCAATAAGTCTACCAGTATTGGAACCATTAACTTCAAGTAAATTGGATAAATTATCATCTTTAAGTATGGCTGTTTTACATCTAGCTGTAAGTCAAGCTGCATCTAATGCTATATTATCAACAACGGCTGTTATTTCGCCTAAATGTTCTTCCCAACAACAACAACAACAACAAACTCCAACAGTTGGTACAAAAGAAGATGAATATGATAATCAAGCTGTAATTCTAGTAGAAGAATGTTTAAAATTGTATTCTTATATAGGAACAACTATCAAAAATTCAACAAGAGCTGGTGGACATGTAAGTGTTTATTAATAAATAATTAATAGTAGGGAATTATTGAAAAAATATATATTTAGGTATATCAAAATCATTTATTGGCTGGTACATGGGTATTAGTGTCTGGTCTTCAAGCTCATATAACAGCTAGTACAACAGCAATACCCGAAAAAAATCCACATGTACGTGAACGTGATGAAAAAGGTCGTAGTCCATGTAAATCAACAAGAGAATGTCCAAGTTCATCTCGAACTGGTTTACAAAAATTCCAACAATCTTTTGGTGTATTATCAGTAGCAATTGCAACAAAAACGTTATCATTGTTAACTGAATTATTTGAAGATTTACATTTAGAATCGTGTGGTGGTACAACAACAATTGGTCAAATTGAACCAGCACCATTAGCAATAATGGGTCAATTTACGGCATTACAAAGAGTTGCACGTGTTTTAAATGCAGCACCATTGAATCAATTCTTATTTTATTTAGCTATTGTTAGTTATGGTAAAGCGTGCAGTTTAAAACGTTTAGATCCACCAGAAGGTGATACATTTAGTCAATCAGATTCGACAACATATTATGAAGATATAATTATGGCATCTGATGAAAGTTCAGTTGATGATGATGAAGATAGTGAACCAATATTAGGGCAATGGTTTGAAGAAACATTAGCACCACCTGAAACTATAGAATCAAAAACACCATCAGCATCTGATAATATTGAATCAAATAAATCGATAAATATTGAAGGTTCACAATTGATGATACCTGGTAAAGGTGAAGCTTATAGTTATATAACATTAGCGACAAATATATTCGTATTTTTAAATCGACATTTTTTATGTACAAAAAGTCCATATGTTTCACGTTGTGTTAAAAATGGTTTAACTGAACAACAAATGGTAATATTAGCAGCAATTATACGTGATTTAGATCGTGAAACATCAAGAACAGAAATTGGTACAATATCGGCATATTTTGGTGCAACATTAGGACAACTTTATTGTGAATTTTCTGGTGCATTAAGTCGATTTACACATAATTTAATAACAAATAATAATTTAACATCATTACAAGCATGCTTATTAAACCATTTGGGCGTATCACCATGGAATACTGATGTACCGCATGCATGGCCATTACAAGTATATCCAAGAACTTTATCAGTTTTAGCACAAGTGTTATTATTGCGTCCACAAAATGAAAAAGAAGCTTCCGTTATTAGTATATGGCATCGTCTTGTTAATACTTTAATAGAAAATGTTATGAATCCATCAATAATTAATTCAGATTCATCTAATGAAGATTTAAATGTTGAACATGCTCAAGTTTTATTATATTTGTTCCATTCACTTAATTTAATGCAAAAGAAATCGGTTTTATTATTATTGGCAGGTGGTGTTTTACGTTGCTCAGAAGTTGCACGTGGTCCACTTAAAGATTCACAATTATTACATTTATCACGACTATTATTATTATTTGATTATATTATGAAACATTTATATGATGCTCCATCATCATTATTAGAACAAATCCAATGGAATTTATTTTATTCAACAAATTTAAATACAACCGATAAAGATAAAGATACGGTCAATCGTAAATATACAGCATGGCAAGATATTGAAGATAATTATCGTAAAATAGCTACAACAGTTGAGTTTTCGATGAAACCACGATTTTATGTATTAACAAATTTAGAAATCAATAATCAGGATGCACCAAAATTAGATGGATTAGCATGTAATTTCATATTGGGTACTCAAGAGAAAGTACGTTATCCATTATTATTGGATGCATTAATTGAAATATTGAATATAACTCATCCGACATCTGGTCCAAATGCAACAAAAATGAGTTTTTTAGGTTTATGTTCAATGCAATATTGTTTTACAATATGTTGGAGATTATTACAATTATTACCACCATCAGTTGCATATATGGAACGTTTAGCAACAGGTGAAAATTTATCACCTGGTCCATTAATGTTGCATTCATTAATATGGGGATCACGTGTTGCACATAAAAATTTCCAACGTTGGTTAAAAGACTGTTTAGTAAAACAAGGTTTATATGCTCAACATACTGATAAATTATTGAAAACAGTGTCTGATACTGTTAATAATTTAAAATATGATGTAAATAATGCGAAAAATTGTATAATATCATTAACGCCTGATATGAAAAAAGGTGTTATATCAAAAGAAAATCTACCACCATTATGGCATTTATGTTTATTAGATTGTTTATTAGCAAAAGTTCAAATTGGTTTAGAGGATAATGAAAATGTTGATTCAAATGGACAATCTACAAGTGAATCATCGACTAGTAGTTTCATACAAAATCTATTTCCACATGTATTGAAATTAACACAATCAATTCTGAATTGTACACGTTGGTCATTATTACATACAGTTGTTGAACAGACTGATTCAAATTGTAAATTTACTAATGATACTTTTGAAAATTTACAAGATGTTTTAGCAATTGGATCAAATCGTAATCAGTTAACAAGTACATTAGCTACTGAATTAATTGCATTATTACCATCTAATGTTTTATCTGTACAACAACAATGGAATGATTCAACATTAGAAGAATTTACATCAACACCATATCAAAATGA
>JAZBGX010000199.1:13032-34422 GCA_037414775.1 Zonitis immaculata
TTATATGTGATCATGCGCCAAAAATTGAAAATACCGATACGAAAAATAAGGCTGTTGAAATGTTGGTTAGTTTAACATTAGATTCACGTACCGAATATTTACATGAACAAGTATCAAAGACATTAGATAAAATGATTGGTGATACAGAAACAGATGAACATCAGAAACGTGTCTATTTACAAGTATTAGAACATACTTATCGTTTAATAACAAATTATAAACCGAATAATGAGATTTTTGTATTGAATGAACAAATTTTACATAATTGTTTGAAATTTTATGAAAAAATTTTAGAAAAATCATCAGGACGTCAAGCATTAGAAAGTTTCTTTAGTGGTACAGATAAAGATTTAGTTAAAGTTTTAATGTCTGTTAGTAATTCACAAATGTCACAACAATATAGTACGAGAGTTTTACAATTTTTTTATAAATTATTTCAAGCAGCTGAAAAAAGTTCAACAGATCCAAGTTTAAATTATTTATGTAGTTGTATGAGTAAATTGGCAAATGTTGATATTGATAAATTACAAAATTGGTTAAAACAAATTATAATTGGTCCAAATAATGTTGAATCATCAGCAACAATAACAATATCGAAATCAATATATAAAAACGATAATAATAGTAATAAATGGACGGTTTCAAATGTAACAGAAACAACGGATGAACAGAAAATTTTAATACAAGAAAATAGTCAATTATTACAGTCATTAACTGGTTTTATAGTTAAACAAAATAGTAATGTTTCCGAAGAGGTGGCTTTAACAATATTGAAAGCATTAATACCATTAGGTTCGCAAATTTTATCACCAATTATAGATGGTGTTGGATTTACTGAATTAATGACAGTTATGACAATGTTAGCTGATGCTGGTACAGGTAAAGGTCATATGTTCTTATTACCAGCAACAGCTGAATGGATCGATATATGTAATAAACATGTATCACAAAAAGAAATTTTGGATAGATTAGGATCAGAATGTGAATCAACAAAAACTTATATAATGTTTGAAGCTGGTTGTTGTATTATGGATTATGTTAGTGATGTTATCAATGGTATAACAACAAATCAAACATTACAACAACAACATCAATTACATCATCGTCCATTAAGTCCACCATGGGAAGGTGAAACACCATTAGATTTTGATTCGGAATGGCAAGAAGATAATAATGATGATGATGATAGTGGTGATGATTCAGATGAAGATTCATTAAGTAATAAATTATGTACATTTACGATAACACAAAAAGAATTTATGAATCAACATTGGTATCATTGTCATACATGTCGTATGTTAGATGGTGTTGGTGTATGTTCAGTATGTGCACGTGTTTGTCATAAAGGACATGATTTAAGTTATGCAAAATATGGTAATTTTTTCTGTGATTGTGGTGCCAAAGAGGATAATTCATGTCAGGCATTAGTTAAACGTACACATCATAATAATGATCATAATAATATAACATCAACAACTATAAATCAATCTAATACAACAAATAATAATACAGCAACACCCGGGCCAAGTTCTTCCAATAATAATGAAACAAATTTTGGTACCGATCATATATTAACTAGTTCATTAAGACGACGTACATCATCGCCAATATTATCAGATAAAATTAAATATCGTGAACGTAAACAATATAGTTGTAAACAATTACAAATAAGTAAAGAATTTTTGATAAATTATTTAAGTACAAGTACAATGATACGTATATTAATTGATTTTATAAATTCATTATTGGCATCAGTTGAAATAGCATGCAATCAAAATTCACCAGTTGGTTGTTATTCGCGTGCATTAAAAGCATTACAACAATTACATTCATCTGATAAAAAATATATACATACAGATCAATTAATGTTAGGTACTGTTGGTTCACAAGAAGGTGCCTTTGAAAATGTACGTATGAGTTATTCGGGTGAACAAGGCCAAACAATAAGACAATTATTATCAGCACATATAATAAGACGTGTTGCAATGTGTTGTATGACATCACAACATGGACGTCGACAACATTTAGCTGTATCACATGAAAAAGGCAAAATAACAATATTACAATTAGCATCATTATTAAAACAAACTGATTCACAATCATCAAGAAAATTAACATTATCTAAATTAGGATCAGCACCAATACCATTTACTGTATTAACATTGTCAAGTAATATATGTAATGAAGATGTATTAGCTGTTTGTGGTTTAAAAGATTGTCATGTTTTAACATTCACATCAAATGGTTCTGTTATTGATCATTTAGTTTTACATCCACAATTGGAAACTGGTAATTTTATAATAAAAGCTGTATGGTTGCCAGGTTCACAATCACAATTAGCTTTAGTAACAGCTGATTTTGTTAAAATTTATGATTTATCAAAAGATGCATTAAGTCCACAATATTATTTCTTAGTACCAAGTGGTAAAATACGTGATTGTACATTTATGTATGATGATGGTACTTACCATATATTATTAATGTCATCACCTGGTCATATATATACAGAAATATTGAATGATGATAGTTCAGCGAAACATGGTTCATTTTATGTTACAAATACATTAGAAGTATTCCATTTAGATGTTACTGATGTTAATGGCCAAGTAGCTGGTGGTGGTGTTAGTATTTATTATTCACATACACTCGGTTTATTATTTTATAGTTATGGACAAGGTAAAAGTTTCATATCACCAATAACACCAAAAAGTAATTGTTTAACAGTTGTATTCCCAATAACATTACCAATAAATAATTCAAATAATACAAAAAGTAATGGTTCACGTAATTCAACAACACAACCATTATGTCAATGGTCGGAAATAGCAAATCATCCAGGACTTGTTTATTGTGCAATGCAATCAAGTAATATACCAGTTATATTAATGTTAAAACCTGATTCAATATTAATACAAGAAATAAAAACAATACCACCAAAAACGAAAATAACCGATATGGCAGCTGTACGACATTATTCAAATAATGAATTACGTACAACATTAATGTTATTATGTGAAGATGGTAGTTTGAAAATGAGTGTAGCAAATATGGATTATGCTGGTTTTTGGATGTCACCAAATATATATCCAACAATATCAACATCAATATTAAAACCGAAAAAGAAGAAAATTGTTAAAACAAATGGTAAAACAACAAATTCTGTAACATTTCCAGTTGATTTCTTTGAACATTGTCAAGTAATGAATGATGTTGAATTTAGTGGTAATGATCTATTACAAGTTTATAATGTTGCACAATTAAAACATCGTTTAAATGCAACTGGTATGTATATTGCATGTAATAAACCATTAGGTTTCAATTTAGAAATAACAAATCCTGATACAAATATGGTAATGGTTGGTGTACGTGTATTAGTTGGTAGTCAAGATATACAACGTTCACCATCATTTATTGAAGTATTTGGACGTATAATATCATTAAATGTAACACGTAGCCGTTGGTATGATATACCATTATCACGTGAAGAAAGTTTACAAGCTGATAAGAAATTAACAGTAATGTTTGGTCCTAGTCAAGATCCGGAAACATTAACAATGATCGATAGTGTTAAAGTTTATGGTAAAACAAAAGAAGTATTTGGTTGGCCAGAAGAAACGGATGATGGTAGTAGTGGTATTGGTAGTGCACATTTAAATACAAGTATAAATGGTACAAATCAACCACCATTAAATACAACCGGTATTAATGATAATGAATTACAAAATAATCAACATACACCATTAACGAAATTAGAAAAATTAGTTGTTGGTATATTAGAATCACTAGATGGTGTATTCACATTAAATACAACATTAGATGATAATTATAAACAGCCAACATTGAAAATTGCAACAAAATTATTAACATTACCAACACCACCATTAATACAAATCCATGCAAAAGCCTTATTATCATCATTACATCAAACGAAACAATTATATCATAATTATAAAGATCAAGCTTTATTACAACATGTACAACAAAGTTTAATTGCAATGAGCGAATCTGATATAAAACAAATTGATGCTGAAAGTTATTATCGATTAGTATTAATTGTACGTGGTATAGCTGTAGCACGACCACATAATTTAGTACGTTTCTCTGATTGTCCACAAATTTCTATACAAGATGTTGTTATTGATGATCCATTAGAAACAAAAATTAATACATGGTCAATAACAAAAAGTCAACATTTATTAATTAAATTAATGGAAGTATTATGGATTTTACATTCATTAATGCCAGAAAATGCTTATTTATCACCAGTTGTTGTACCAGGCTTAAAACATACAGAACAAGTTATACATGCATTAGTTGAAATTGTACATGCATTCAATAGTTGCGATACATATAGTAATATAACAATGGCAATTTATTTACAATTATTATTATGTAAAGATACAACAATTGCATTTAGTGCTAAACAAGCATTAAGTAAAGTTTTAAAACCGAAAGTTAAACGTCGACGTGTATTTATACCGAGTCCACCACATTGTATGACACCGCCTGTAACAAATAAATCAGAATCAATTGAACCAACAACAACAAATACACGATTAAATCAAAGCCAAGATGACAATACTGATAATCATTCAAGACATCAACAACAACAACAACAAGATTATCAACAAATAGGAGCTGAAGCTATAAGTTTATTACAACAATCGAATCAAAGTGATGCTGATAATCATAATGTTAATGCTTTAGAAGCTTTATTAGGTAGTGCCAGTGGTTATCAACAATTATTAGATATACCACCAGATGCAGATGATGAAACTATGGTGGAGTTGGCGATAGCGTTAAGTTTACAAGAGCATGATATTGGAGGTGGATTACAGGTAAGTTTTCTTTTTTTTTTTGTAAAATTAATATTTAGATATTGTATTGAATAATTATGATATGTGTTTTGATTATTATAGGTATTATCTAATGATGAATTATCGCAAGTGGCACAGGTTGGTCAAAATGTTCAAAATCAAGAAGCTGGCCATTTTAGTGATACAACAGCATCAGCGGCTGGTTCAGATGATGAAGGTAGTACAGCAGCAACAGATGGTTCAACATTACGTACATCACCAGCTGAACAAGGTGGTAGTGCAGCTGGTTCAGAAAGTGGTGGTAGTGGTGTTGAAAGTATAACAGGTGAACATAATGTATCTGGTCGTAGTTCAGCATATGGTGATAATATACAAGAAACAATACAACAACGTAATGAAACAAATCCAATAGCAAGTCAAACAACAACAACAACAGCAACAATTATTGATAATGAACAATTACCAGAAATTGATATTGAAAATGATCCAGAAAATAGTAGTCGTTTACATGCATTAAGATTACAATTATTAGAACGTTTAACTGAATATTTACCAAAATTACGTAATGTTGATGGTATACGATGTATACCATTTTTACAAGTTGTACTACAATTAACAAGCGATTTAGATGGACATTTTGAACGTGATCGTTCTTGTTTCAATTCATTATTAGCAGCAATTATAATTGAATTACAAATAAATCAAGCTGATATGAATGAAATTTGTCAACGTACAAATCAAAAAGAAGTTCAATTAGTTTTAATGAAATTATTAAGTATATTTATGGGACGTACGAAAGCTACAGCAATCGCTTCTAATGGAACTACAGCTGCAATAACAACAACAACAACAACGACAGCACAAACAACAACAATACCAAGTACAAGTAGTGTAATTAATAATCGTCTTTTATTAGATAATGCTGCTTTTGTATCAAAAACAACAGCAACATTCCTACATAAAGCAAATATAATTAATTATTGTAATAATTTATTAAAATCATTATTAAATTATTGGATAAATACAACACCTGATGATAATAAAACAACAACAACCGGTAATCTATTAAAAGAACATTTATCAAAACCAATACCGGATATGACACCATTTTTTATGAAACAATTCGTTAAAGAGAATACACCAGACATATTTATAACATATCCGGAAATATTAACAGAAATGGCATTAAGATTACCATATCAAGTACATAAATATTCTGAGATAAGTGAACCGATTAATATTGCATTCGATCCATCTTGGTATCATTATTTATGTGAATATATGATGACAATACAAACACAAACTATACGTCGACAAGTACGTAAATTATTATTATTTATATGTGGTAATAAAGAGAAATATCGTTTACATCGTGATTTGCATGCTCTAAATAATCATATGAAAGGTGTACGTGATTGTTGTGTTAAAGGTGGTTATCAATCGAAACAAAATATACAACATTCATTATTTTTATCGTATGATAATTTAGTTGATTTAATTGAACATTTGAAAGCTGCAGTTGATATAGCTGTTAATCGTACAGGCAATTGGCAACGTTATTGTATACAAAATAATGATACAATATCATTTTTAATACAAATTAGTTGTTTAATTGATGAAAGTATTGCACCAACAATTTTAAGTTTATTACAATGTGCAATAACAAATAATATTAATAATAATAATACGAATAGTACGGTTAATAAAAAAATTAATGAAAATTTGAATAAACCAAGTACATCATCACGTAAAGATCGTGAAAAATCTGATGATTCGGCAACAGAAGCACTATTTGAAGAATCTAATTGTATAACATTAGTCGAACAAATTAATAGTCAAGTTGTTGATGAAGTTTTTGGAAAATTTGTTAGAACCTTCATGTTGGAAACAAATACGACTAGTGTCCGATGGCAAGCTCATGCTTTGATTTTAGCAATTTATAAGTAAGTTTTTTATATTTTAAACAATTTTTCTAAAAATTAAATTGGTTGAATGTTTTTTGTTTTTTTTTTTAATTCTCCAGGAATTCGAAAACTGCCGAACAAGAGTCTTTATTGGAATTGATGTGGAATTTATGGTCTTTAGTACCAAATTATGGACGTAAAGCAGCTCAATTTGTCGATCTTCTAGGTTATTTTTCATTACGTTTCTTTCAAAATAATTCAATAACACTACAATTGAATGAATATGTTGAAAAAGCCGTAAGTGTATTACGAGCACAAAACGAATTATTATCGTATCATCCGAATGCTAATTTATATGCACACATGAGTCAATTTGTTGAATTAGATGGTTATTATTTAGAATCAGAACCATGTCTTGTTTGTAATAATCCAGAAGTATCATTTACAACAATTAAATTGAGTTCATTGAAAGTCGATTCGAAATTTACAACAACCACACAAATTGTTAAATTATTAAGTAGTCATACAATTAGTAAAATTACTGTACGTATTGGTGATTTGAAACGTACAAAAATGGTGAAAACAATCAATATATATTATAATAATCGTAATGTTCAAGCTATTGTTGAATTGAAAAATAAACCAGCATTATGGCATAAAGCTAAAAAAGTATCTGTACAATCTGGACAAACGGAAGTTAAAATTGAATTTCCATTACCGATAATAGCATGTAATTTAATGATTGAATATGCTGATTTTTATGAAAATATACAAGCCAGTAGTGAAACATTACAATGTCCTAGATGTAGTGCTGCTGTACCATCAAATCCTGGTGTATGTGCTAATTGTGGTGAAAATGTATTTCAATGTCATAAATGTCGTGCTATCAATTATGATGAGAAAGATCCATTTTTATGTCATGCATGCGGTTTTTGTAAATATGCAAAATTCGATTTTACATTATTAGCAAAACCATGTTGTGCAATTGAACCAATCGAAAATGATGATGATCGTAAAAAGACAATTGCTAATATTAATTCATTATTGGAAAAAGCTGATCGTGTTTATAAACAATTAATTGCAAATAAACCAACATTAGAATCATTAGTATTGAAAATAACTGAACATCGATCTGATCAAAAACAAGATGATACTAATCAAATTACACAATCAGGTACAATTGGATCAAATGCAACAACAACAACAACAGCTAATACAACAACAACAACAACAGGAACAAATCAAGTTAAAGTTAATAAAACAATACAAATGTTGGCACAACAATATTGTAATGAATGTAAAACATCATTTGAGGAATTAAGTAAAATAATCCAACGTGTATTAGTATCACGTAAAGAATTAGTAGCTTATGATCGTAAACATCATGATTTAGATTATCCGAAAACATCACAATTATTACCGGTAAAACATAATTTTGAAAATATTTCAAATACACGTTGTTATGGTTGTTCAACAGCTGCAACTGAACATTGTTTAACATTATTATTAGCATTAGCATCAAATCAAACAACCAGACAAATATTATGTTCGAAAGGTTTAATACAAGAATTAGTATGGAATAATTTACGACGTGGTAATAGTCAAATACAAGAAGATGTAAAACAATTATTATGTGTATTGACACGTGATAATCCACAATCAACTGAAGAATTGTGTAATTTATTGATGAATCGTATTACATTAAATTTAACAGGGCATTTGAATAGTAATGATTTAGGTACTAGTGTTAGACATGAGATATCATTATTAGCTGCTATGGTACAAAAAGAGGATGAATGTTGGGAATTGAAATTACGTTGTATGATGGATTTGTTTTTGAAAGCGTGTAACGATTCAAAAAATCCATTAGTTATGGAATCAATCATTTTACCATGTTTGAAAATTTTACATAATCTAATGAAAAATCATACAGATAATAATAATAATAATAGTAATAATACCAATAACAATAAGAAACAAAATAAAGAGAAATTGAATACGTCTTATAAGAAGTTTTCTGGTGTTACTGTTGATGTTTATAAATTTTTAGAGAAAAAATCTGGACATACATTTGCCGATTGGAAAGCGAAATTCCTCGAAAAAACTGATACAACTAACGCATTACCAACAAATAAACAAGACGTAACATTTGAATATTTCTTTGTTTGTTTGACTTATACTAATTCATTGAATTTGTTTTAGGTTCATTCTTATTATTTATCGGAAAAATATGGTAGAATTTGGCGGAAGAAAGCCAAGAAAATTCGCCATTTAGATAATTTGGAATTGGATGATTTTTCATGGTTAAAATCGGTATTATTCAATGGTAGTTCAAGATTAGCCCGTCAAGTGACTTGTAATATCATCGAATTGTTGTGTAATAGTTTTGAAAGGAAGAAAGAAGTAATTTTTGTTTATTGGTTACTTTTTTTGTTTCGATAAATTTTTATGTTAAATATTTTTCAGGTATTATTATTGTTGACTTGTTTTTTGGAAGAATTGGGTAATGCTGGTGAAAGTTCAGCTGAATTTCTAAATGTTTATCAGAATTTAATACAAGAAGTACCATGGAAACAATATCTAACAATTCAAGGTGTATTAATAATATTGGGTGATTTAATAACAACAGAAATAGAACAATTACATTATTTAGAAGAGACAACATTAACATCAGATTTAGCACAAGGTTATGCTCTAAATCAATTAACCGAATTATTAGCATCATTTTTGGATGATTCAGCTATACGTCGTCAATATAAAAGTAAATTAGTTGGTGCTGTATTAAATGGTTATTTATCATTACGTCGATTAGTAATACAACGGACACGTTTAATTGATGATACACAAGAGAAATTATTAGAATTATTAGAAGAAATGACAACTGGTACAGAAGAAGAAACAAAAAGTTTCATGGCTGTTTGTATAGAAACAGTTGAAAAACATAATGTACAAGATATATTAACACCTGTATTTATATTTGAACGTTTATGTTCGATAATTTATCCTGAAGAGAATGATGTTGATGAATTCTTTTTAACATTAGAAAAAGATCCACAACAAGAAGATTTCTTACAAGGTAGAATGTTAGGTAATCCATATTCAAGTAGTGAAATTGGTTTAGGACCATTGATGCGTGATGTTAAAAATAAAATATGTCAAGATTGTGAATTGGTTGCCTTATTAGAAGATGATAATGGCATGGAATTACTAGTCAATAATAAAATAATTAGTTTAGATTTACCTGTTAAAGATGTATTTAAAAAAATTTGGGTCGCCGAAGGTGGTGATCATGATGCTATGCGTGTTGTATATAGAATGCGTGGTTTACTTGGTGATGCTACAGAAGAATTTATTGAAAGTTTAGATAATAAATCACAAAGTATTGTTGATAATGAAGAAGTTTATAAAATGGCAAATGTTTTAGCTGATTGTGGCGGATTATCGGTATTTCTATTTTATTTCATTTTTTTTGTTAGATCATTTTTTTTCTAATCAAATAATTTCATAGGTTATGGTTAAACGTTTAGGGGCGATACAAAATGTACGTCGTGCTAAACCTTTATTACAAGTCTTATTGAAATTATTTAGATTATGTATTAAAGTATCACGATGTCAGGAAGTTTTAATACAACCAGAATTGGGTGCAATGGAAGTTTACTTGAGAACTTTACAAATGTGTTTGGATAGTGAACCGGATTCAAGTCAAGCGGCTGTTACAGAACAACTTTTAGATGTGATTATCATTTATTCAATCAATTAGTTCATTTATTTATTGATAATTGTTTTTTTAAAGATAATGGAAACTGTTCTATCGAAAGCTACAAGTGAATCTTTGGAGAAATTCAAGACTTTCTCATTAACATTCGGCGGTCCGGAATATGTTGAATCATTATTATCTTGTACAACACATCCGAATGTTCGTAATAATCAAGGTGTATTAATACATTTAACACGTGTTTTGGCAGCGTTAGTTTATGGTAATGAAGAAAGAATGAAAATTTTATTAGCTTATTTCGAATCAGTTTTGGATTTGAATAAATATGATTATGATCATAATAATGATGATCAACAAAAATTAGAAATGTTATGTGTATTAGTTAATGGAATTGAACGTAATTCTATTGGGAATACATTGAAAGATTATATAATATCATTAGGTATTGTTAAAGATTTTTTGGATTATATAACAATGCATGCACCATGTGTAAAGCCAACATTATTACGTACAGATAGTGATGATTTAAAGGAATTTATATCGAAACCGGCATTAAAATATTGTTTACGATTTTTAACTGGCTTAGCACATAGCCATGAAAATACACAATTAGCTGTTGCATCAGCTGAAACAATACCAATAATACATCGTTTAGAACAAGTATCATCTGATGAACATGTTGGTTCATTAGCTGAAAATTTATTAGAAGCATTATGTACAAATCCGACTGTATCAAAACAAATTGAACAAGTACGTGAATTTACAAGATCTGAAAAGAAACGTTTAGCTATGGCAATGCGTGAAAAACAATTAGGTCAATTAGGTATGCGTACAAATGATAAAGGTCAAGTAACAGCAAAATCAGCTATATTACAACAAATCGAAGAATTAGGTGAAGAAACTGGTTTAGTTTGTTGTATATGCCGTGAAGGTTATAAATATCAACCGGCTAAAGTATTAGGTATTTATACATTTACAAAACGTTGTAATGTTGATGATTTTGAAGCGAAACCAAGACGTACCGCCGGTTATACAACAGTTAGTCATTTTAATATTGTACATATTGATTGTCATATGAGTGCTGTACGTTTAGCACGTGCTAGAGATGAATGGGAATCAGCTGCATTACAAAATGCTAATACAAAATGTAATGGTTTATTACCATTATGGGGACCTCAAGTACCAGAATCAGCATTTGCCAGTTGTTTAGCTAGACATAATACATATTTACAAGAAAGTACAAATCATAGAGATATTGGACATAATTCAACAATACACGATTTAAAATTGTTGTTATTGAGATTTGCACAAGAGAAAAGTTTCCATGAAGATACAGGCGGTGGTGGGCCACAAAGTAATATGCATATGATTCCTTATATTATTCATATTGCTTTATACGTTATAAATACGTAAGTATTATTCTTTTTTTTTTTTTTTGTTTTGAAATACTTGAATATTTGAATTTCAGTACAAGAGTTAGTAAGAGAGAAGAAAGTAGTCTTATGGCATTTATAAGATGTACAAATCCGGAAAAATGGGTTGAATCATCTTATGAAGCTGAAGGTCCTCTATATTGGACAACAATATCACTTTTATTACATTCACCACAACAATGGTCACAGCATCGATTAATCCATTTGAAAAGATTGATAATTTTAGCACAAGCACGTCATTGTCATCCATCTGGACCAAATAAATTGATAACAGATAAAACAACAAAAGAATATATAATTTATAAATCATATTTAATATTTTTCGGATTAATTGATGGCATCTATAATTATTTCTTTAAAGTAACTTTCTAATTCAATTAATTTTTTATTTTTTTTCAATAATTATTGTATACATTTTGTAGAATGTTACGAGTTCTGAAGATCAGTGGTCGACAAATTTAGCTGATTATATCCGTCATAATGATGAAGCATTAATGAAAGCTTCTGAAAAATTATTAGCTGCTTATACGGAGGAATTATTACCGTGTGCTTCGTTTACGGAATTCTGTGATGTAGCAAGTGAGTTTATTTGTTTGTTTTGTTATTTTATTTATTCTTGATTGATTACATTTTCTTTTCAAGGTTTATTGGATGTTATCAATAGTCCAGACACCTATATAAGTGATCTTCTTAAGGAATTACCTTAAAATTAATAATAATAATAAATAATAATATTAATAATAATGAATGATAGAATTATACAAAATAATAACATATGAGAAGGCTGTATTTATTTTGAAAATTGTAATGCTTAACATTTTAATGTTGTGAATAATTTTTTTTTTGTTCTTCATTATATTCTTTGCTTAAAATATTGGAAATTTTCAAATGAAACTAAATTATTGTATCAATTTCACTTGTAATAAATAAATTGTAAATGTTTTAGATTGATAATTACGAGAAATTAACCTGCCTTTTATCAAGAAATAAAAGAAACAAAACAACAAATGGTCTCAATAATTGATAAATTTAATATTATAATAATTAGCAACGAGTTACAAGTTTTTCATAAACAAATGGGTGAGAATTATTGCTTAATTTATTGGGTTCAAAATATAATCAAGACTTTACATGGAGTTTTAGAGAAGGAAAAAAACAAACATTTTTTTTTTTAATTACATGATGGTTATAATTCAGCGGATATAAGCTAGAATTATTGGATTATTATCTAATTTGAGCGTTAATCCAATAATTCGGTATATTTTTAAAATCGTTATCAACATTGATAAAATTGTTAAAATTTGCAGAATAACAACAAGCTATATATATATAGATATAATAGTTTGAATAGTAATCACAGGATAGGGTTTTTTATTTTTAAGTTTGATAAAATATTTTTTTGTTATTTTAACTGATTGTATCGCATAGTACATCAATAGTTCGTACTTTAACGCCGGCTAATTCAACTTGACGCAAACTATCTGGATCCGTATCTAACATAATAATACACATGAAACTTTTTCCAGTATTTATATCATTTGGATATAATGTAATTGGTGTAAATTTTTCACAGCTACCATCGGCATAAGCACACAATTGTTTGAATATTAACGGATATTGGCGTTTCAAATTAACACCGAATTGTCGTAATTGTTTTTGTACATTATTTATTATTAATTGTTTTAATTCTTTCGTTTTATTATTATCGATATTATTTGTTGTTAATATTAATGTTTCCGGATTGTTATCTTGATCTTTTTTATTATCAGATTGTATTATTAAATTTTTACTTAAACGCATTTTACCACAACGCGAAACTAATTGCCGTTCCCATTTAATAGCACCACTAGATGGTGTTTCGCTTACAACACATATCGATACATATAAAACTAATTTCGTATCGGTATTGTACGATTTACACATTTGTACCAATTCTGTGTATAATTGTTGGCCCATTTCCGATGGTAATAAATCCGGCCAACTAATATAAGTGACTTCATCTAAATAATTAATACCATTTATTAGAAATTTTTCAGCAGCTTCCGGACATGGAAAGAAAACTTTAACAGCACCATTGCCATGCGATAAATAACCACGTCTAGCTATTATTGATAAATGATGTAATGTATCTGGTTGTTCTTTAATCGATGCTATCACTTGACGACATAAAGTACCGATACGTGAAAATAAACAAGTTTTACGATGTTTCTCCCAATGGGCACGTCGACATGTACGCGAACAATACGTATACGAACAATTATGGCAGTTTTTGAAATTATCAGCTTCTCGACTTGATGCTGATACAATACGGCTACATCTTGAATAGCGACATTGGAGTATTGGTGATGATTGGAAACTGACACGTCTGGAATTTGGATTGTTGATTGGAGTAGTTGGATCATTGCCTTCGGAACGTCGACGGAATTGTTCCGCTTGACGAACGGCTTCACCTAAACGACTTGGACTAGTATTAGCTGACCCCGTCACTGCAAAACAACAAAAACCAAAAAAATAATCATATTTTTATTCAATTTCCCAGTTGAAACCGTTATTATTTATAATCCATGCAACAATAAAAAAAATTATGATAATGGTTTTTTTTATTTTAGAAAAAAAAAATGGTGAAAATTTTTTTAAAGAAAAATTAGTGAGCAAAACTTGTGTGGTCCAACTGTGGAAGAATTTTTGAGAGACCTGGAATGAAACTTACACATGTCTCCTACCTTGGAGACTGGGACTACTTGGTGCACGGTCCGATGATGGTAAGCCCAATAATGAATCTAAAACGTCTTCTAATGTTGTTGATCCGGGTGATAAACGTGTCACAGGTCCTGTATTCAGTTGTTTCACATCTAATAGGATCAATTCATTAATTTTTCTTTGTCGTCATTACAATTTTATTGTGTGTGTATGTGCACAAAAAAAAAATAACAAAAATTAAACAAAAGAAATCGAGAGTTTCTAGTTTTTGAATTCTAAAACATGCAGTTTTACCTAGACAAAAAAAGAAGCCCAAATAAGTGCAAATCTAAAACCAATAATAATAATAATAATAATTAGGCCACGGACGTATATGCGCACCTTAGAATATCGCGCGTCGGACGGCCCGGCAGTCAGAGGCGTCGTGAATCTTACGTCTGCCATACAAATTTAAAATCGGCATTACTTTCTTAACAAAATAAATAATAATAAAAAAAAGATTTTTATTACTATCCTTTTGAATATTACCGAAATAATGAAATTCGTATTGTCTGAATTAAAACGTTTTCTATTGTTTTCTGTGTATTTTCCACTTTGAAATTTATGGTCATCAAGTCATCATCTGTGATAGATTGGAATTTCCAAATAAGAGTATTTCAATCCGAGATTCTATAAAATTTTTAATTTCCCATTTTTTTTTATTTGTTTTTGTTTACAATCCTATGAACTTATTTTCTATATTTAAATTTATTTTGCTGAATTCGCGAAATTTTTCATTGTTTGTGTTCTTGTTTATACAACTAATCGAACAACTATCTGCTTTTTTGTTAAATATTCAGATTTACAATTAGTATGTATATTGATTTTCTCAATTTTTTCAAAGAAGAATAAATTTAATTTAATCTATAAACGTATAGTAAATAAAATTCAGAATTATTTAACAATAATTCATAAAAACTTTTCTGTATGAATGTTCAATTCAATATAAATTTTGTAATTTATATATTCACAAAATGAATACTCGGCGATTCTAATTTCAAATAAAATTAAAAATTATTGGAACAATTTTTTTATATACCTATAAATTAGGTAAATATAATGTTCACATCAAGTTCTTTTTCAAGCTTTACGTTATGTTTTGAGTCTCGCAACCCGACTTGCTACACCCATGAAAAATGAACAGTGGGGAGGCAAATTTTCTGTAAAGTTGACCACTGATGTATTGGCCGTAACGTCGCGAGGTTATTTCAACCACATATCTGGTCTACTTTGTTAACACTATCTCAAAAAAAGAATGATACTATACATCGACAAACTATACTATTTACTCTAAAATGAAGTGCGCCGCTCACTCATTTAATAGTACGATGTCGTGACGTAGGAGCTTCTTGTAGGAAGCTAATATCCGCGGCCTGATAATAATACAGAACATCCGCAGTAATAACGCTAACATTAACTATTTTAGCGCAATAATATGCGCATGCTCCATCTTGTAATAATAACAACGAAGAAAAAATAATAAACAAATAGAAATAATATTTGAAATGAAACGATTTTATTTCGATTTCTTAAAAATACAACACATCAGAAACACACAAAAAAAAGTTAAATACATTAAAAAATAATAATGATAATCAAAGTAAATCGATTACGTAAAAAACGATCAATACAGATATATGCTAGATTCACAATAATTAACAAATTAAAAGCAATCGAATAATAATAATAGAAGAAAAAACAAAAAAAAACAAATATATAATAATAAAACATACATTTATTGATGATAATAATTATATATAGACACTATTTACAATAATGATAATAATAATGAAGTCGAAATAATAACGATTGTCAATTTTTATCAAATAATTTGTATTATTGTTAGTTTATACAATGATAGTACGATTTGTGATTATAATTCATTTGAAAATAATATAATTCGCATCAAAACCACCTACAACAATTTACATCATTTCATAAACTGGGTGGTGATTAAATCGAAATTGATTAATTAATTCAAAAAAACAAACAAACAAACGAAAAAAAAAAAGAACTAGCACCACATACAAATTATTATTTATTGAATTAAAAAATAATAATAGAGAAACATCCGCAATAGAAACGTTACGTTAAATATTCATTAAATATAATAAGCATGTGCATAAATTTAACGTCTATAGTGCGGAAGCTTTCTATAATTTAAATAATAATAATTGAAGAGAGCATTACATTTAACAAAATAAAACAAACAAAAACTACAACTATTTAAAATAAAGTAAAATTATTATAGAAAAAATATTATAATAATATTTACAAAATAGTTTTTCTATAATTGATTTCTAAAAATATACAAACGAAATATATATTTTTGTTTTGATAACAATAAGTGCAATAATACTTTAAAAACTATTTTAAGCATGAATCGACTTACCGTTATGTGTTTGTAAATCCAAACGTAAATTAGTTGATGATGATTGTTGTTGTTCTGATGGTGTTGTTTCATTTTCAGATAAACCAATTGGTGTTTGTGGTGAATCTAATGGTTTTATACCAACAAATGAACTTTCCAACCAACATAATTTTTGACTACCTCTAGGACTTGTCGAAGCACTACGATAATTATTATCATTATCATTATCAGGTGGTTGTAAACCGCTAACATAATGTACAATAGCTGATGTAACTTCTTTAATACTAGTTTGTATTTCCGGACTTTCTTGTTGTTGTTGTTGTTGATTTGTTAATAAACTATTTGCTAAACGTTCAGCTGGTGTACGCGGTCGAGCTAAACGTTCTTGTGACCGCCAACCAAGATATGGTTGACGATAACTAAAACTACTCCGTACTGATAATGTGGATGATGGTGATATTGAACCATTATGTTGGCGCATATTGAAACTACCACGTATCGATGCACATGGTGATGATGCTGTTGAATTTAATTTCGAAGTTGACCATCTTATAAACGATTGATTATTATTATTATTATTATATGTTGGACTTGAAATTATTGGTGATTGTAAATTTGTACCAAGATTATTCAATGATGTTGTTTTACTGTTATTACCAGTACCAGTCCAACGTGTCTCACGATTTGATGTTTTCTTTAATAAGAAACCTTCACGTGGTATTTGCGATTGTTTATACCAATCCGGAATTGTTAATTTTTGTAAGGATCGTTGAACACGCAATTGATGTTCGGACATTACGCGTTCACCTTTTTGTAATTCATTTTCAGGAGGCTGTAATAAAACAAAAATTAGATATTATTATAACAATATAAGAAAACTCTACCATTTTATTTGAAACAAAACAGAAAACTATACAATATAATATGTTGATAATCTTATCTATATTTATATAGAAATTATCTCACATGATTTTGCACTAATTAATTATTATTTTTAGATAAAAATTACTCACGAAATTCGTCCATAACATTGATAATGTCACCCATTGATGGGAGTATAAATCAATATCAAGATATCCAGGCATTTCATTATTATTACTATCGGAATTCATATTTAATTTAAACAAAATACTTTTTACAACAATTGTTACAACAATACTGAAATTTATTGTTAACAATCTTCCAGAGAAAAAAAAGGTGTTGTTAATTTGTTAGTAAATTGAAATCAATTATTTAATTATAGCGATTTATTGACAAAACTGCAATGTAATTGTAAGAAGAGTTGCCGTACTTTATACGTTAACACTAAATATTTGATTTGATATTATAATCATGACGGATGTACTGCGGAAAATAAATATTGAATATTTTAACGAAAATTGCATATTATTACCATAACAAATTCAATTTTTTTCCAAAATAAATTAACATCGTATTATTTTAATTACCACGAATTTGAAGAGTAACGATACTAATTAAAATTACTAATTAAATCAATCTAAATAAAAATATTGGGCATGCTTCAAAATAGTGAGAAACAAAAATCAAAAATTTAATAATAGTGCAACTAATTTTGAATTTAATAAAAAAATTAGAAGCATGAAACACACACGAAAGCTTACCGAAAGCTCTTTTGGTATAACTTGGGCCATTTTAACATTTACATGTAATACTATAATAGAGAAAAAATACATAAAGTTAGAAGGAAAAAAAACGTAATCAATTATTTCTATAATATAATTAATAATTTTGTCCATTGATTGATAATAATAATAATGATTGAAATGATGTGAAAATGACTCAACAACAAAAACGATGAAGCATGATTCAATTTTTATTCAATGATTTTACAAAAACATGTTTTCCTTTTGCTGTGTGTGTATTGTTTGATGATTTCCCAAGTTAGCTCATTAAAATTTTCAAAAAGTTGTCTGAGAAAATGTTTAATTAAATTTTATCTATCAAACAATAAAATTTTATTTATTACTATTATTATTTTAATAAAACGAAATTTAATCTGAGTTTAATGTTACGCCTCTTTTAATGTTTGTTCCGTCAGTTTTAACATAACAAATACCTATAAATAAATAATATAATTATTAAATAAATAATTTATTAAGAGATTTGGTTGGAGAGAAACAAAAGTTAAGATAAGAAAAAAATTCGAAAAAAAAATAATAAATCAAAAACAAAAATTATAAAAGGAGGTTAAAAAACAAACAAGAAAATAAGAATAAAAGATAAAATAAATAGGGAAATTGAATTAAAAAAAAAAAACAGAACGGGCAGAACATTACGGATACAGGATGAACCAAAAAAAAAGCACCAAAATTGGTTCAAGTTGTCGAAAAATTGAAGGACAGATCTGTAGACTAGAAGAGCAAACATAATGTATTGTAGGAGAAATTTGAAAAGAAAAAACCAATTTAAATCACAAAGGAACACGACACAGATGAATAGAAACAAAATATAAATCGAATACAAAAGAAGAAGAAAAACAAAAGCAAGAATGTAACAGATGAAGTGTAAATTGAAAAGGAAAAGGAAATAAATCACGATATCGAAATATGAAAAAGAAAAGAAGATAAAAGCTAAAAAAAAAAAAAGGGGAGAAACAAAACAGAAATTTTTGTAGCAAAACATAAATATAAGCTAACAATAAGAAAAGAATTGAGAAATTGAAGGACAGATTCATAAATAAAGGAGAAAACGATGCAGATAGAAGGAAGCGAATTCGAATTATAGATGCAAAATAAGAATGAAAAAGATTGTAAAATATCGAAATATAAGATCGAAAAGAAGATTTTGCGATTGAAGGAAAAAAGAGAAAACAAGTGGAAGAATGCAAATTTAAAGAGAAAAAAATAAATAACGATACTGATTTATTTGATATTGCAAGAAAAAACTTGAAAGAAATCCAGAAGAAAGAACATGAAAAACGTGAAAAAACACAAAAACAAGTAAGAAAAAATAACAAAATTGAAGTCTGTAAAGAATAAAATAAAAGATTAAAAGGAGGACAATTCGTGGATGAGTGAAAGGCAGGAACTGGGAAATGAGCACAAATAGAAAAAATGATAAGAAAAGAAATATAGAAGTGACTGTAATTGTAATTACATAAAAAAAATACATGCGAACAAATAAACATAAAATAGATGAAGAAAAATTGAAAAACCTAAAGATTCAAGTACAGAAGAAGCTTGAAACGAAACAAAGGAAAGTAGAGAAAAAACAAAAAGAAAAAAACGAAATTGTAGATTAGAAGAAATAAAACAAAAAATGAATGGGACAATTTGAAAGAAAGGCATAGGAACAGGGAAATAAGCAGATAAAGAAAATTAGAAGAAAATGAATTGGCAGTAAAGAGAAAAACAGAAGTGACTTCAATTACAGATAAAGGAAAATGGAAAAAACTAACAATAAGAGAAAAATAAGCTTCAAGCAAAGAAAAAAAGTAGAGGAGTTGATGGAAAAAGAACGAGAAGAAAAGGAAAACTAAAAAATGCAAGAATGTGGAAAAAGTCAAAGAAAAGCTATACAAATCAAAACAAGAACGAACATACAACACGAATTCAAAAAACAAAATTCAACTCTCTTTTAGCACAAAATAACTACTAGATAGCTTTCATTTAAGCTTGCAAAACCGAAAACTGTTGAGAACAGCGCTATAACGTCTATAGTTGTACTAATTTGGTGCTCAATCAATCATATCAATACACCCATAGAACTTTTTCAACAAAAAAACCTGCTATAAGATAGCAAACTTTTATGCCAAAAAAAATTATATATATAAAGATTCGATGTCATATAAATGCTGAATTATCCAGGTAATGATCTGGTGTTCAATTAGTGCTATCAATACACCGGGAAAACGTTGTCAAAAAGCTCTTGCGGTATATATTGATAGCACTAATTTATTGTTCAGTAGATATCGATTTTGCTAGCTCAATTAAAAGCTAACACAGTATCGCTTCATTTTCGATTCGTTTATTTTGGAAAAACTGAACAAAATCCGAGAATACAGTAGGACGTTGTCATTAACCTAAAAATTTAGTCGGTCAAGTTGGAGTTGATTCACTATAAATATAAATTTATCATCTTTTAGAATTCGATTAAATTAAAAATACAATGACCCATTTTTAATGAAAATAACAAAATTAACTTTTTCTTTAGAAATATGGGCAGAATTACTATTAAAATTACACAATAATAGTATAAAGTAAACTTATTTGTTTTAAATAAATAAAAACAAACAAATGAAAAGAAAGACCCATTGTTTTGTTGATTAGTTTTAGTACATACAATCATTTCAATTCAATTCAAAAGTATCAACATCTGTTTATCATTAAAACAAAACAAGCCAAACGAAAAACAAAAAACAAAAAATCTTCTGCATTCTATCAAATCTCAT
>JAZBGX010000200.1:0-13887 GCA_037414775.1 Zonitis immaculata
TCATAACTATCATTATTATATGAATATTGATAAAATTAATAAATCTATTGTTACTATTTTAAAAATGGTTATTATATTGCTATTAAGTTCTTTAATCAATTACCTCAAGATTTGAAAATATTGAGTTGTTCTAAGAAATTGATTGAAAAAAATTCATCAATTGGATTAAGACAACTAATTGAGCTTCATTTTAATATTTATGATTATATGCACTTAATATATTATATATTGGATTTTGGTTATTAATGTTATTTATAATCTTGCTTTTAATTTTGTTCATTATAATTTGTATTCAATTACTTACGTTTTATGTACAGGTGCAAAACACCTCTATAAAACTTGTAAATGTATTAAAGTTCGTTCGCCCAAATTGGTAACAGGCTGATATGGCAACAGTGCTTTGGTTGGTGTTGATTAATGCTTATTGGTAGAGAAGCAAGACATAACAAAAGAAAGTGGCGAATCATAGACTTTAAAAATTCGGTAAAATTAGACCAGTGGTGTCTCAACAAATATATTAAATAAAAAACAAATACATGGATTGAAAAGTAAGTCGATCAATCAACTGACTATTAAATAATATCACGTAAACAATATTGAATGAATATTGATTGTTTTGTACAATGCCTATATTGCAAATTATATTACTTTTTGTATTATTTAAATTTATATTTTAGTATGATGAACGCCCCTGTATTTAACATTTGCCGCCGAGCCAATCGTTGCGCACTGTTGTCATATCAGCCGATATACGATTTAAGAGAATTTACTATAGCTCGGGTACTGACCCACATAGTCAGTAAAGGTTTAGATAGTCCTCCTCCCTACCAGACTACAGCCCTGAGAAATACCGGAACTCGGATTCGTTTCCAAACCCTCGCACGTTTAATGAGGAAATCTTTGTTGCTGTTGCCCTAGTCGAAGGCGGGGGATTAGTCCCGTACTATTTCATCCCTAGTCGCACAATATACTATTTTTTTTTTTTTAATTTATTTACCATATTTTTATTTTTATTGGATATTTCGGTAGTTTCGGTTGGTATAATTGTAACATCTCTCATATCGATTTTCCATAATAAACATGCTAATTTTTGTTCGTAACGATAATGTCTAGAAAAATATGTGATAAGAGATTTTCCATTCCTAAATTATTTGGGAATTTCCGCATTTCAAATTTTCTTTTATTTTTTTTTTTTTGTTAGTGGAATTTCATTTGTTTTTGTTCGCTTTTCAATTTTCCCAACTTTTATTATTCTTTTATCAATTGGATTTAATTTATAAGTATTTTAAAATTTTTATTGCAATTGGCAATTCCTATTCGAATCAGAAGCTCGGAAAATCTTGTGATTTTCTCTCCGGAAAATATAATCGCCTATTTCTTTAGAAAATATTCATGAAAAGCGAATTTTCTCGATTTAACCAAAAATTATCTCATCAAAACGTTATTATTATTATTATTGTAATATTTGAAATGCGGAAAATCTCCATGGAACAAAGCAACAAAGAAAATTGAATTATACTTGACACAAAATAAGATTCCAATTAAAACAATGATTGAAACTAATGACAAACTAGCCAATAATCGCCAATCAATTCTATAAATACATTTTTCACCATTGAAACCGCAACGCGGTTCAGCACGCGGTAATTTACCACCAACCCATTGTATCGGACGATTCGCATTCAAATATCGAAATTCCTAATACAAACAAAAAAAAATATATATATAAAAACTAATGGGGCATTTAGTTTAGTATTTAAGCTTTATAATGTTGTAATAATATAACATATATCGTATAAGGTTACGCACAAATAATCGATGATAGATGTAATGATTTAGCTGTTTTCGCGGAACGAATCCCGAACGAGTTCAGAACAGATCTACACGCACACGAATCAAAATAATTCGGAAATAGTCTTCAACTACTCTATTTTGTCAATCTAGATATGTGCGAACAGAGAACTGGAATCATATAGTGTAGTTCTGAACTAATAGAATCGTTTGGGGTACGTTTGGTATTGGTTCTGCGAGAACAGCTATCACTAATTACCGGTAATGCTGATGGTATGTTACTACCATTGGACTGATATTGGAAATAACCAACTGGTTGCATACTCATCCGTATTGTACCATTCATTTCTTGATCGTCTAATAGTGCGACTACTGTAAAATTACCTTCAGCATCACCATTACCATCGATGAACACCTATAGCAAAAACCATAATTGATAACTATATAAATTTGATAATTAGTATTGGACCAGTTACGTCATAGCCTTGGATGGAGTGATAAGATCTGTTGATAATACGTCGTAATATTGCTGTACCATTACGTGGATCCTCGTTATTTTGAAAAACTTCAGTCAATGCTCGAGCATAAATCATAACAGCATCATATAAATATGCTGCTTGTATCGGTACCTGAACAAAAAAAAACAATAAGGAAACAAGAAAGACCTACGATCTAGATGGCGCTGATGTTTGGAATTGGTCTAAATTTGTAGTAAATTCCTGGGAAAGTTCTAATCTTATTCAAATTCTATTGGTGGAAAAAACAATGGGAATTTCCCTGGGAAATCGTTTTAACGTCAAAATGGTCTCTAAATATCACACTCTATAGCTCCTCTAGAGCCAGAGTTACAAGACCAGGACAACCTCTGGTGGATCACTCTGTATAGTAAATGGCCAATAATATAAGAAGGAGGCGACTATTTTTTTTTTTAAGTATTTTTCCAAAGAAAACATTGGAAAATTTTAATATAAACAAATAAAATAAATCAAAACAGATGGAGTTTCTTATTTATGGTTGAATGATTCTATAACATCCAATAAATATCAATAATCAAACGTTTGTTGTTTCTAGAAAGGAAAATATACAGACTGGCCCACCAGAGGATTTCCTGGTCTTGCAACTCTGACTATAATGGGTGCAAGGAAAAAACAGAGTCGACGATCTAAAGTGTGATATTTCCCAAACTTTATAGATATTCGAGTGCATTTTTTAGCTCTCAACTAGAACCAGAGTTCCTACAAGACCGAAAAAGTCTCTGGTAGACCACTCTGTATATACAGATTGTCTCAAATGGAATGGATAGCCGAACAATGAGTGGATAGGAAATAAAATTCTGGAACGCCTAATTCTCCTGGTATTTGTCGATCCGAGGCAACCTTATTCAGTTAATAATTAATTAAAGTAGTGGATCAGAGGCATATGTCTTGCAGTGGAACAGTCTCGTCCGTCTGCCCACCGTTTGTATAATTGAAGATTCACATTTGAGAGAGCATAGGCGGAGCTAACTGTTTATACCTTTCACAAAGCGCACTACACCACAGTAGCTTCTTAAGTCGGTGTGTGATAGGCTAAAACAGTTAGCTCCGCCCATACCCTTTCAAATGCGAATCTTCTATAAGCTATATATTAGAGCACGCTCTATTGGTTGGCAAAAAAAAAACAGTTTTTATCTCAGAATTTGATCTTTGCTGCTATCTATGCCCTTTTAGGACATCCTGTATGTTTATATTGAAGGTGCAGATTTTTGTCTAACTTAATCCATTTATAATGCAACTTTATTTATATATAAATAAAGTTGGCATTTTCGTCATGTTTATTTATTTGTTTAGATTTATTTAGTTTGTAAATGCTTGTCACGTTTCCATCTTTCCGCTATTATTATTATTTTTTTTTAATTTATTTCTGCTATTGTGGATTGCTTCTGAAAATTCTATCGTACCAATAGAAATATTAAAATAAATACATTCATTTCGACAATTCTCAAACCGGTCGACTTAGACAGGTCATCAAATCATTCAATAAAAATTCATTACTCTTCCATTCTTATCAAAATATCGCACTTATTGTTAGTTTCGTTTTAATGGCGCCTCCACCATTTTCTACACTACAAAAATTGATTTTATTTGAATTAATAAACGATTTTCCGCATACTATATGTTAACGTTAACTCTAACGTAATTATATAAAGTTATAAACAAGTTTGTTCAATGTTAACGTTTGAAATGCGATTTACGCACACGTGCGAGAAAGTAGATGTTTCTAAACGTTACGGGTATGTTGATGTTGATGTATATTTAACTTACCGAAATACTATCGAATATTTTACTGTGATAGGGGACGCAAAATGGTGGTTTTGTTGAAGATGCTTTGATTTGTTCACAAACATATCTGTAATTTTTCAATTGTTTATTTATTGTTGTTGTTGTTGTTGTTGTTGGTAATTACCGATATTTTGGGTTTCTTGGATGCGATGGTGTTACTTTCAATACAGATCTAAATCCCATAACATCACTCATATTACCCCAACTTTCGCTCAAGAACGGATCCAAATATTCTGGAATGGCAAACAACCAAAAAAGTATATAAGTTCAGAAAAAGAAAAATGGAAGAAAACAAAACTTACCCCTACGAATTAATTCGATACGTCGATTCGGATCATAGATTTCATCATCCACCGATATAACAACATAATCACCACTATCTAATAATTTCCGTCGTTGTAAACATCTGATGAAATCAATCAATGCAATATGTTCACCAACAAAAACATAAACTAGAAGAAAAAAACAAACGAACAAACAAACAAACAAACGAACGAACGAAATTAAAAAGTCGCATCATCTTCGCTACTAATTGAACGAATATTAGAAATTTCCAAAGCCAACCCACTCTTCATTTTTTTCTTATCAAAGTGATAACAAAATATTCGAGAGGGTTTTCGTTGTTGTTTTTTTTTTTTTTTAAGGGTCTGATTTGCAAATTGATTCCTTGGAAATTATTATTAAAAACAATTCCCAAATGTCGTCGTGATTCAATTGTCGCTTATGTTCTTCGATGATTTATTTTCCATTTTTCACAAGACAGCGCCACGATAGAGAGAGAGAGAGAGAGAGAGAGAAACCAGGCCAAGGATGATTGATTCGAAATTCAAAAGAACATAGAAATTTAATTATTTACATTCAATTATAATAACTAAGTGGAGGATTCTCAACAAGTGATATAACAATAACAATTGTAACGATAGAGTGCCAAATTGTTATTTGACAACACACTCTAGAATATAATAGTAATAGTAATTGCAATAATCGAGCGGCAAATATTCCAATACTCAATCAAATTAGTTCAACTATAATAACAGTAGAGCGGCATAAATAATCTAGTCATTTAATCACAACAAATAATAATACCTTCAACAATAATATTGGATGTAGTATAACAACTTTAATACGATAGCGGCAAATCGCGAAGAATATAAACCGATAATTTATTGAACTATAAGAATAGAGCGGCGAATACCCTCAAAGTAACTGTTACATTTAATGATACGACAATAGTAATAGATAGACTTTAGTTCAAATTTTAATATGTCTGACTATAATAGTAGAGCGGCAAAATAATTATTAACATTGATGAGAGATCCTGCACTTAATTATAATGTCAATTTTGTTTTAGGCGTATAGAATTATTATTATTGATAGGAGGATTTTTATGATAGTTCTGATTATAGAGCGGCAAATTGTTTTTATCATTGATCCGCTCTTTGATGATTATTAGTTTCATTGGAAAAGTTACCTCTAGTTTTCTCGTAAGTATCAGCTACTATATTGTCCATTTCATCAATATGTTGCGGAATATAATCCGAATATTGTTTAATGTCAGTTACAGTTAAACCATGAATTATTGATAATTCCTGGAAAAGATCCCAAATAGTTCTAAATTGTCTCAAAATATACCAAGTGTTCAGTTTTAGAAACATAAATTTCTATACAAACCTCAATTGCTTCCTGAACTTGACTACCAGAAGCTGGATGTGTTCCGGATACAACAACGAATCGATGCCATTGGAATGCACGTAATAATGCAACTACACTCTTTGATACTTTACTAGATGGCGGTAATGTACGTGCAAATGTGAAGAATACGTTTTTATCAGAGACACGAGTATCGGCACATTTCTATACAAACAAAATCAATAGAACGTTAATTAGAGACGACGATGCACAAAAATCCAGTTGAGACACACTGTATATAAACAATAGTTAGGTGAATTTCAAAAAATTGTGTGCTACAATTTCCGGAAAATTCTCGTATTTCATGTGTTGGCACATCTCTAATTCCATGGAAATTGTTGAAATTACGTATTTTCTATTAGTGTTACAGATTTGATTCGAAATCTCTTGAAATTCGGTTGCTGTTCTAGACAATTTCCATTAAATAAAGTAAATAGTAGGCCATGGTTTCAATACAGATTTTAAATGACGTTTATTATGCATTTTCAAATGAATAGAAAATCTAGAACAACTTCATTAGGAAAATTATTCTGTTGATATTGAAACACAGTAGTGGGCCATGCTTTTATTATTATTATTATTTAAAAAACAATTGGCGTAATTTCAGGTTGAGAAAAACAAAAAATTAGATTTGCTTCGGAAAAACTAATTTTTGTCGTTTATTGAAAAGAAAACTGATTTCCATATAATCGACAATTTTTTGTTTGTGTTGGTGTCTTATCAAAGCAAAAAACAAAACAAAAAAAAATTGTTGATCAGTTACATTGGAAAATTTGTTTTCCAATCAGTTTCATTGGAAAATTTGTTTTCCATTCACTAAAATTTTTTCTTTCCATACAAGAACTATTTTGCTTGGAATTTCCACCATTTTCCAATAAGAATTCGTTAAAGTTGATTTTTATTTTCGAATAAAAATTTATTGATTTTTCCATTTTCCTTGGATAAATTCCCCTCTGTTGGAAGGAAACTTTTGAAGTCGCCGCAAAAATTCCCCAAGTGCGCTTTATACTTTGCTGTATAAATTGAAATAAGTGAAACAGATCTGCCGATATTCTTAGGTGTCCGTCCAAGATGGGTTTTACTGTAATTCGAATTTCCGTTTGTGTTTGAGATCAAGATCGAGATAGAGTCAAAAATTAATTTCCTCTAGATGCTTGTGGTGGAAAAATACTATGAGGAAAAAAATTCCAAATACTTTTTCTCCCAAAAAATCTTTACCAAAACAATTCTACATTTTCCTTAATTAAAACTAGGAATTTTCTTCACTTCTCCGATACAGAATAAAGATCAACATACAGATTACGATCTAAATTATAAGTAGAATAATTATCATCGAGATCGAAATGAAGATTACAATATTACTACCTGTGATTACCATGGAAATCTCAATTTGTCGTTAGAAAGTAAAAGAAAACTCAATGAGTGATTGAATTTTCAACAGTAATGAGAAAAATAAAGATCGAGATACAAATCGGAAAGAATACGATAAAAATTAGCTTGACAAAATACAAAAATCATCAAAATAGAGATCGGGCTCGAGATACAGATCGAAATCAATTTGCATTAATAAAAGAAAATATCGAAATGATTTTCCCACTCTCATATCAGTCTAGGGTATTATCACTATTTTTATTATTATTATTATTATTATTGATGTCAATTTCAATAAAGTCGAGTTGTTGGGAGATTCTTCGTTTCTCGATGATTTAAATTTAATTGACGGATTATTAGATTCTAATAGTAATAATAATAATAATAATAATAATAATAATAATAATGATGATGGTGATGATAGTAATAGTGGATTGAATTTTTTATTGTGTGAATCTTTCAATTTGATTCCGTCTATTTGTGAAGTGAAGTATTAATTGTCGCCCACACAGTGGCGTTTATAAATTTAATCAGTGCGTTATGTGTCAAGTCAATATAATTATATATGTTGTTTGCTCTATTTCCAGAGAAAAAAAAAATACAAACAAAATTGAATAAATAAATAAAAAAATAGCAACTATATTGAAATATTGTCAGGATGTTGTTAGAAAAATGCTCCAAATCATTGACTAGTCACGTTGTACGCTAGAATTTTCAATTTTCTTTTGTTTTCATTTAGTACTTACATAAGAGATCATCGGTAAATTCCATGCAGCAGCTACTAAAGCTTCACTAGAACATGCATCATCTGGTCCAATAAATGCAATCGTTCCATTATCTCTCATTTCGGTCATTACACGTATAGCATGAGCTGCCAATGATGATTTGCTACGTGTCAAACCGGAAGCTGGTGAATTTGTACCAATATCGGCAGCCACATAATTTAAACGGCGACCAGGCAATAATCCTATAATTCAAAAAAAAAAAAAAAATTATAACCATTTTTTAATTTTTCCAAGAAATTTCCTAAATTATTTCGTCCGTTATTGGAGGGGGAGAGGCAAGTCCGTTGGTTGAATCAACGAAAAGACCGTTCCATAAAAAACCAATTATTATCGGCTTATTAAAATTAATTGAATTATAATCAGAGTTACCCGGCGCATCCACCATTTTTCCCACATAAAAACATTCATATTTTGAAATTCGAAGCAAATATTGTCATTGAATCAAATCAAGTTTACTTTGTCCGCAATTGGGTGATATTTGGGTCCGCTATTTGGAAGTTTGTCGTTTATCGTTAATTCACTTATAATTGTGCTTGGAATCAATTTAATTGTAGTAGTAAGAATTTCCCGGCGCATCCACCATTTTTCAATTGCTAATTTAAGAAATAAATATATTGAAATTCTTAGCAAATATTTTACCATTGAATGGAATCGACAATGTGAATAATTGATTA
The DNA here is from genome assembly GCA_037414775.1 of Zonitis immaculata. Lineage (NCBI taxonomy): Eukaryota > Metazoa > Arthropoda > Insecta > Coleoptera > Meloidae > Zonitis > Zonitis immaculata. Next base: position 8,632 of record JAZBGX010000200.1, read on the forward strand.
TTCTATTAATATCGATACCAATTTGTTGATACATATCTTCAATTTTAATGTCTTCTTCCTACAGGCACACGTGCTACTTTAATGCTAACGAAGAGATTCGTCATCAAGAGGCTGCGAGTCTGTTAGGGTATACAGGATCGATATACAGTCTTCAATGAGTCCAAGATTGTATCTATATTGTCTGATAGGTAATTTTTAAACGTATCGGTATAAAATAAGGTTGTACCAAAACCATGTTTTTTTTCAAGTGTACAGGGTGGTCCACCAGAGGCTTTTCTGGGTCTCGTAGGAACTCTGGTTCTAGTGGAGAGGAAAAAGTGCTCTCGAAGATCTAAAGTCTCTAAATATCACACTTATTTACATCGTCGAATCCGGTTGTTTTTTTTTTACACCCACTAGAGCCAAAGTTGCAAGACCAAAAAAACCTGTAGTGGACCACTCTGTATAAATGCACAGTCAGCATTGAATCAAGCCGCAATAATCGAGGTATTCCGATATTTTACAATTTTAAGCAAATATTGTCACTGGCAATTATTAATACTTTGTCCGTTATTAAGAGACATTATTGTGTACGTTATTTAGATATTAAAACAAACCGTTTATAAAGAATTCAATTACGAGTTGAAAAAAAATTAAATTAATTTGCGAGTTCTCCCGGCGCCTCCGCCATTTTTCGACTTTTTCCCCTTGAATAAAAAAAAATCGATAATTTGCAATTCAAAACAAATATTGCAATTTAGTCAAGTCAATCATGTAAATAATTGATTAATCTTTCAATTAAAACATTAGAGCGATAAAAAGAGAGAGAGAGAGAGTTGGGTTTGATGTGATCAGTTTTTACAATCAAAATTTAATTATCAATCTATTTTTCATGAAGTTAAAGTCGATAAATCAATGGACGAAAATGTAATTTTTGTTAAATGCAACATTCCAGTTTTATTATTGCGTTTATAAATTTGAGGACATTCCGTTCTAAATTGGATGCTTCTAATTTATAAATTTAACGAACTGTAAGGCCAACAAGTGTCTTTGAACTTTGGAGAAGATGCAAAATTAAGATGGAAATTATCTTGTTTTGGACAAGTTTCTTCAAATCTTACACCTTTCTGTTGTTGTTGTTGTTGTTGTTGTTTATGGTGTAGAGTACGGGAAATTTCCATGCAATGTAAACACAAATATTCAAATGTATACGATCTAAATGAAAAGTCTATCGAATTTCCCAATACATCCAATTCTCCATAATTTCTAGCAATTTTCCTTTATCTAATAGAAATATATACACTAATCATTCCAATTTCGTTATTTTACGAGCAATTTTCCGCTATATCTTGTACGAATTTTCATATCGGAATTTTCCACAACTCACAAACAAATTTAACAAATTGAAATACTAAAACAGTTAGGTAACTCAATTATGGTATTTTGGAAAAGTAAAACTTGTTGAATTTTCTTTCTTATGGAAAACTTTCTATCAATTTTTATCAAATCAATTTAGGAAAAACTGAAATTCCCAGTAAAACTTATCTAGCAATTTTCCAGTTTTTCCAACAATAATTTTCCCACGTAATATTGATAATAATGAAGAGAAACAAGAGATTTCCAATCGGAAAACTGTTTTTTTTTCTTTGGGAAATTTTTTATTTACAATATATTATTTTTCCCCATCAAACTTATTAGATCTATGAAATCTGATATGTTTCTTGAACAGGTATAATTAATTATTATCCTTGAAACTATCATTAGCCTCAATTCTAGAATATAATCATTATTCCATCTAATTAAATAATACGGCTCATTTAACACGTACACTTTGTATACAGGAAGGCTTTCCTTGTTCTGTAACTGTAGCTCTAGTAAAGGAAATGAGAACAGTACTCGAGGATCTAAACAATATTTTGGCGTTGAAACGGTTTCTCTAACTTTTCGGGAAATGTGGAGAATACACAATTATGGAAAATTTACTGAATGTCTTATAAATAAATTTCTAATTTTCCACATTTCCCGGAAAACTAAAGAAACCGTTTTGACACCAAAATTTTGTCTAGATATCACACTTGGAATCCTTCCGTAAATTTTCTATAACCTCCACTATGGCCAGAAGTACAGACCAAGAATCAAATAAAAATTGTCCTTAGTAGGACGCTCTGTATAAATTATTCTATCTTTCAATTATATAACAAGACATTCAAAAAATGTTTACTCTACTCGAACTTCACTTCACCTTAATTCTTATGAATAACCAATGAAAGGAAAGTTCCATACTTTCTCGCCAAATAAATGTTAGGGGAAAACTTTACTTATTTCGATCTATTCGTATTTATTTACTTATAATTGATAACTTAAACTAAGTTTCGAGATTAATAAGTTAAGTTATATTGAAATTCATGAGGGGACAAAAAAAAAACATCCAAAAGTAGATTATTTAGTTCAAAAACTTATTGGAATATGATTCCAAGCAATTATCGTTATCTTGATCGTTATCCCTATCGTCACCACCAAATCTTTCCATCAATCTTAATTATTTTCGAATGCATCCAAACTTATCGAAAGTGATTTTTTATTAGGAAAAGAACAACGAGTTTGAGACAAAAACGTCTATGGTATCTGAAATTTCCATTATTATCACTTTGTCCGTTATTGGGAGATATTGTAGTCCGTTATCTAAATATTGATAAGAACCGTTTATAAAAAACGCAATTATTATAGGGTTAAACGAATCAAATTAAAATGAGAGTTCTCCCGGCGCCTCCACCATTTATCGCATATATGAATATGACTCGGGATGGATTAGCTGTTCTTAAAACTCAAAATCCTACATCCTTAACGACTTACAAAGCTTAGAAGATAAGTGACTGGATCTTCGGAGGCATTTTATGGCGAATATCAAGGACGTGCTGTATTTCGGACGGAGTTACAGCGCTGAAATTTCAACTGTAACCGAATAAGGAATCGTACTACATAGTTCTACCAACAAATAACACATGGTTCTAGTATGGTAGATTTTATGAATATAATCAGTTCTGGAACTATGTAAGTCAAGATTTTATTTACCCAAATAAAAAATCATCGATGAAAAAATAATGACGATATAATCGTGATAATTCGAAGACAACTGCTTAATCCTGTAATTGTTCTTGTCAATCATTGTCATGAAAATGATTAAATTACTTTTATAAATTAAATTCGAGAAACAAAATTTTGTCATCAACTTTGATAAATCATTGCATTCACAAAAAACGTAAATATTTTTTTGGGGAAATCTAGCAAAAATTACAATCTTCCAATTTTTTCTCTAATAATTGACGAATTTTCTATAAATCATTGGTTTCAATCAGAGACGGTTTAAGGACGATGCGAGCAATAAATATTTTACACCGGGCGCCGTAATACGGGAGGGCGCAAAAATGGACGGTAAAAATTTATATTTTTGAATAGAGTTCTATTAGAGCGGGCTCAATGCGATTACCCTTTAAGGACACCTCGTTAAAAAAACTCCTAGGACCGCTACTGGTTCCAATATAAAATATGACAAAAAAAAAACAACCTCATCTTCATCTATTGTGTGTAGTAAATTTAATCAACAACTAGTAACACCAAAAAAAAGATTGGTATTGTTGTGACTAACCTGCATCTTCATTGACAGCTTCAACAGCCAATGGTAGTGCACCTAGTACAACTTGTGTTTGTCCATAAGCACCCAAAAATCCAATATTTACAGATTCTGTAAAATTATGCAGTCCAGTTCCTATCAAATATTTATATAAAATTGAATAATTCTCATTGCCATGATTATTATTATTATTATTATTATAAAAAATTTCAGAATTATTATTATTTAATGTATCATCATCGTCATTATCATTATTATCATTATTATTATTATTATTATTACAACTAAATGATGAATATTCTAAAGTGAAAATAACCGAAATTATTATAGAAAAATAAATAATTGATAATGAAAAATAAATTGAAGTCATTTCGAAGTTGTTGGCTAAATGGATGAAAGTTGACGATCAACTGAAACAGAAACTTTCAGTATACAGAAATTTATTCAGTTTAGAAATTCTCACCCCTATAATATGAATGAAGCGATTGCGCACATTATTATTATTATTATTATTATTATTATTATTATCGAGACATCAACAGGTCCTCCTCTATTATTATTATTATTATTATTATTTGAGAATTTATATAAACGACGACTATTGCAAATGATACGACAGTACGTGAAAAAAATTGAAATATTCCATCAAAGAATTGTTGGGGCGAAGCAAAAACGCTCAAAGATTCATTTTAATAACAAATTTCTTTATTTTATTTTTTTTTGTTGCTGATTTATTTCCAAACTAGAAAAAATCTAACCCACATCCAGAGTAGTGCCGTGCCGCCCCCAAAAGTTCATATAGAAAAGTTAACAACTACAATATATAATTTCGTTGTTAGACGATTATAAAGCCGCTCTTTTCTACCTTGATCCGCCGTCCATCCGAACGCGCGATTACAAATAAGTGGTTTGCTAGGTCAAGGTGTAGATTTTGCTCGATCAATTTTCTGTCAACTAACGTTTTTCCATCAGTCTCTTGCTTCAGATTGCTGCCTGGACATGTTTCTATTAGAGTTCTAGAAAATATTTCGAAACGCTAACATGCCGTTACAGATTGCCCAAGATCAAGGTAGATGGCGAACTCTTTCGAATTTACCAATTTTGGAGTTCGGCAAGTCCGCTAAGCCACATGTGGATGACTTGAGATCGCTATTCACCTGAGACGTCCAACTAAAATACCGCAATAGATACTTTTGCTAGTAGACCTAACTGTACGTCCCCATTCAAATAGTTTCGATCTGTAGTAATGTGTGTCCTAAAGCAAGACTACAGCAAAAGGATGGTAGAAAAATACCAATAAATGACGATTTTGGTAAAAATTTCCAATTTAGACGCCATCCACTTTTGCACACTGCCTGGATGACAATAAAGAAAGAAACAGTTCGGATTTGTTTCGGAATAGAAGCAGTTGAGAATTCGAAGAGGTAGGCATATAGATTGTTTTCTCATTGATTTTAGCCGATATCACTGAGTTGGAAGGTTTCTATGTGTGTATTGATAACCTTGTAACTGACGATACACTTCAAGTTTGGAGAACGCCAATTGAGAATCATCTCTGTACATCGAACGATACTGTTTTGGAGGCTACTCAAACCATCTGTACATTTTTTTTTTTGTAGAGACTTTCAACGACATAAATAAATTCG
>JAZBGX010000200.1:14000-24974 GCA_037414775.1 Zonitis immaculata
TTTTTTTTCTCTAATTGTGATTCATTAGGGCGAAAGGAAATCAAGAATAATGAGCTACAATTATTTATCGTTATAATAATAATAATAATTTATCTATAAATAGACAAATTATAAAATTGATTTATTATCCTCGTATGAAATTCTATCTTTATCACATTATTTAAATGAATAAAGCCACACTAAGCGAGGTATTGCTATATAGGAAATATTCAAAAATTCGAATTTGCTGCGCTATAACATCAGTAGTACCAATATTTTATCTACAACAAAAGATCCTAAAAAAAAAAATGCCAAAATATTAATAAATTGATTTATTGCCTATTGTATCTCAACTTTAAATTAATGAATTTTCATTAATTATCACGTAAATTTGATTTATTGTCGATTAATTTTGGGGGAATTTTGTGTAATGAGTGCTTATTTGTTGGTACTAGTGTGTTTTTGTCAGATTTTACAAATGGCGGCGGGTTTTCAAAAGTTTTCACAATTTCCACAATTACCACTGATTTTCCGATAGAAAACGGACAATGTCGTTGAATCTATTTAATGAAAATGAAATCGATTTGATTAGTGATTGGTTCAATAATTCAACAACCGACCAACAATTATATAAAGAACCATTAATTGATACATCAACAATGACAACATTGAAAACAATTTGCGAAGAATTAGAACAAAATATCAATATATTTATAATGAGTATTGAAATAATTGAACAATATTTAGCAATAAAAAATCAACAAAAACATAAAATCAAAGATCCAATATTAATATTGAGTGTTTCAGTTTTTATATCACATAAATATGATGGTGATGAAGAAACATTGAAAATTTCGAATATCATCGATGTATTACAAAATTTAACCGGAAAAATTTACAAAACTGATACTATAATGCATACAGAATTCGATATTTTAAGTTGTTTAAATTATAAATTACCGGTAACAACAATTATTGATGATTTAAATACGATTATTGTTAAATATACATGTGAATGTCGTTGGGATGTTGATTTGCAAATCTTATGTTGGCGTTTATTGGAATATTTATATATAAGACGAGACAATTGGTTTTTCGATTTGAAATCGTTTTATAGTAATAATGAAGATTGTTTAATTGTATTTAAAAAATTAATTATGTCCAAATTCTACATACCAGCTTGTATACTAATTAGTTCGTTACTATTAACACATTGTCAACATAAAATTAATGTTGATAATTTAATCGACGATATTTCAACTGATACGAGTATCCATAAGGACCATTTCAACGTATTTGTTATGAAAATTATCAATTTAATTTAGAAATAAAATCAATTTCGAAATTGTAACCGAATATCATCAATAACGCTCACAGCGACCTCTATACTATAGAGGAGCTACCAAAAAATGTTTAGCGATAATAAATTGATAATTTGTAAAATGTAAAATTAAATTAAACCAATTTCTAATCATTCTAAACTCTTTTAAATAATTTTTTGCTTGTTTAAGTACTCAATTTGAGTGGTTATTGTAGTAACAATAATTTTTAATGATAATTTTTGTTCAGTTTAGTTGGGCAATCTGCTAAAGATAGACTCTAGACTATTTCGCATGAAACCAATACTACCAACTTACTGAATAAATTCACTGATTGATTCTGTAATTAATTTCAGTTTTTCTGCAATAATTGCCGTTGATTTAAGTATATTTGTGATAAATTATAAACAATGTTTGTGTTTTATTGATTATTTATTGTTAAATTTCAAGTTTGAGTTTGATTGTTTTGTTATTGTAGTTGGCGGCATTGTAGCATCAATAACTTAACCTAATTTTTGTTATATAGTAAAATTTCAGTTTTTATAATTAAAAATAATAATAAACCAAAACAAATTAATGTTAAAATAATTGCGTTGATTAATTTAATAAATAATGAGTCACGATCCAGTTATTTTGAGTTATGAAGAAAGTTTATTACGTAAATCCGATTTGGAATTATTAACAGGCCATCATTGGCTCAACGACAATATAATATCATTTTATTTCGAATATTTGAAAAATCAATTCAATCGTTCCAATGATTTATTATTTATATCGCCCGAAGTTACGCAATGTATAAAAATAATACAAAATGATCAAATCAAATTGTTTCTAGATCCATTGGAGGCACGCCATAAAAAGTACATATTTTTCGCATTAAACGACAATAATCATCCACAATATGTCGGTGGTAGTCATTGGAGTTTGTTATTATTATCGATACCTGAACGTATTGTATATCATTGTGATTCGTCACATTGTTCAAATGAATCAACGGCACAGACATTTGCGAAAAAACTATGGTCATATTTCCATATAGTTAATGGACATTTTGAAGAATGTAAATGTTTACAACAAACAAATAGTTATGATTGTGGTATACATTTGATATGTAATGCTGAATATTTAGCGAATTATTTGATACGAAATGGTCGTGGTGATTCGGTGAAATTTTGTAATTTAAAAACGGACAGTCTAGATGGTTCAATTAGGAATATGCGACGGAATTTGTACAATTTAATAATGGAATTACAAAATTAAACCGCAATTTGGAGGTTTGTTGGAATTTAAAACAACAACATTCATTTATTTAGTTATTTATTATAAAAAAAATTTAACAGTTGCTTTTTATACAAAAATAATAATTCTATCGAAATTATTAGTAATAATAATAATTTTAAAAAAAAGCCAGCACTGGAGAAGACACAAATGTGCTATAATTACTTTTTATAGTTTTAAACATTTATAAAATATATTTTTATAGATACAGACTGGTACAATTGAGCTGGGCTCCTATTATTCTCAAATACTGCTAATAAAATCCCGGAAATAATAATCAAAAGAGGCACACAATTCTTTATCTAAATAATAGTTTGAGATTAATTTACCCTGTTAGTTGAGTGCTTGGAGACAATCGTGCTGCAACTATTATCACACATTTATTTGATTTTATATTATATTATATAAATTTTTTCAGTTTTAAACATCAACAGTTGGTGGTACCCAACCACCAAAGGCCTTTTCGAATTCTCTAGCAACAGCCAAACATAAACGATCATTATTCAAATTCGATATAACTTGTATACCAATTGGTAAACCATCACTATTCAAACCCATTGGTATATGGGTGGCTGGTAAACCTAATATATTTATAATACCTGTATAACTGAAATTGAATGGTTTAAATAATGGTTCATTATGGTATGGTGCTGGTGTTGGATGTGTTGGATATAAAAATACACCATCGTCATTCAATAAATTTTTGAATTCATTTAAAAATTCATTACGTTCATCAACTAAATATTGATGTTGTTTATCACCATATTTACAACCGAGTTTATCGGCAATTGCTGTTATTATACCAATTAATGTATGTTCGGATAAACGTAAACACCATTTGATTAATTCGTAAAATGGATTTATTGAACCATTCAAATTGGCTAATTGCTCTTGGAATGATGGACCGGATGGTGTTTTCATATTGGCAAACCACATCGGGGCGCTCTTGCGGAAACGGCTCAACGACACCTACACAACAACAACAACAACAACAAGGAATTCTTATAAATTATAGTGAAAGTGTCTGAATTGTCGGCAATTAAAAAGTAATTATAATGTTTTCTAAACGAATAAATCAATGATATAGAGTGAGATAGAATCCGGCATGTTTCGTCGAAATTTCGAATGTTTAATTCAAGTGTTAACTGAATCGTAGAAAATAGAAACTTTCACCGCATCTAAAGCCGGTCCTGTACATCGAACAATCAAATAATAATCTAGTTGGCCTTGATATGGTGGCTCATAATTATAAAAATACACCGATTATTTCATAAATTCCCTATTAGGCAATTGAATTGATATGAATATGGAAAACAAATGATAAAAAACAAAAATTACAAACCTTTTTAGCTTTGATACCATAAGCTTTATCAAGATAGATAGTGATTTTATTGAATAATTCCTTAATTTCACGATTAACTGGCGATATAACAATACCACCACCATCATTATCTTGATAATAGAATTTCAATTGTTTAATATCGATTTTATCATTTAATTTTAATTTATCCAAATTTTGATTATCGCTAATAATTTTTAAAATTAATAATAAATCATCAGCACGTCGACACATCGGTCCAATACCCAAAAAACTATTTTGTTCATCATTTATAGGTGCTGGATATTGTCCATTATTTGATACAATAAATTTCGATGGTTTATGTCCGAAAATACCATTGAAAAATGATGGCATACGTATTGAACCACCAATATCGGAACCAATACCAAATGGTGAACCGGCAGCAGCTTGTAAACAACCTTCACCACCTGATGAACCACCAACTATACGATTCGTATCATATGGATTATTTGTACGTCCATGTACATTATTGGCACTTTCCCACCACATACACAATTCCGATACATTAGTTAATGCTATCGGATAAGCACCGGCTTGTTTTAATTTTACAACAACATCAGCATCTTCTATTGCTAATATATTTTTACGTTTAACTAAACCACTAGTATGTATCATACCTTTAACAGCTATACAATCTTTAGTTGTAAATGGTACACCTAATAATGGTTTTTCACGTTCTAATACATCAATTGGTATTGTATTTGATTCGATTAAATCGTCAATTGATTTCGCCTCTTTACGTGCTTCATTGAAACGTTCCGATACAACACAATTTAATATCGGATTTATTTCATTGATACGATCAATGAATGCTTCCAACACTTCAGTACTAGTTATCTGGAAAATCACGATATACGTCATCAATTGGTAAAATTATTATCAACTTTCTCTTACCTTTTTCGTTCGTATTTTGTATGCAATTGTCGTTACCGATTCTAATAATAATAAATTTCGTATTGGTGGCATTTTCTGGCTGTTATTGTAATAAATTAGTTTGAATAAAAAATTACAAAATAGCTCGAGTAAGCCGTGCACGAGACGGATGGATTGCCGTTTGAATTGACCAAAATTACTCATGATTGCGATTGGGACGAGACACACAAACAACACAACAAGAAATTTATTTAGGAAAATTAACAAAATAAAACAAAAACGAACGGTCTAAACAGCAAAAGACTACAATTTAAACTGACAACTATTATTGGATTACGCGTAAATTGATATCTCCCCACTCGATTTGGGATGATTGTTGTACATTTGGAGGTTATGTGGGAGTTATTGTTTGATTAATTCTAATTGTTAATAAAAATTAAATGATTGCATTGTTATAAGATGTTACGATTTAATAAATATTAATTTCACGAAATCTATTTCTATTTATTTCAATTAAAATCGACGAGTATTGTTAAAGTGAGGTTATGTGAAATTTTGTCTCCAATTAATCATGATCATTGATTTGTGTTTTTCGATGACTTGCCTAATTTTAATTGATTAGAAATCAAATAATTAGATAATATCGTTTTAGGATTATCTAAATTCTGATATATCTCCAATTAAGTGGTTGTTTAGTTTTTTTTTGAGTTAAAAAAAATAAATAACCTCACTTTTTTATTGCGTTATAATAATAATAATGGTAATTATATAAATTCGGTTGTTTTGTGTTTTGTGATGGTTTTCCTAGAGAATTATGAATCAAAAATCGAAAAATGGTAAAAATCCGTTAATCAAATTAATATAAATTGAAATATATTGTATAAAATATTTTTATCTAGTAGTGCCCCCAGTTTTGCGTGATCTTGGTAAATTGGCAGCTGTTGTAGCTTCTGTTGATACAGCAACAACTAGTACAACAACATCGAATGCAAGTGGATCTTCAGCAACAGGTAAATTTGAAAATTTATCAAATTTTATTACACAACTTATATTAGATCAGGGTTAGATATAGAGTAACAAACAATGTTTCTATTTGAATTTAATCAAGTGTACTTGAAACCTAACGATACTTGATGTAATATGAGCTGATAAGAGTGATTAATTAATCTGTGATTGTATATGATAAGCGAACATTGATAGGGTGTTGATTTTTCGATGTTATGAATTTTGGCGGATGCGCCGGACGAATCTCAATTCGGAAAAACCCCAATTTTATTAATCATTGATTGATTGTACGGTCGCTATTATATTTATTGATGTAAATCAATACACTTGGCCCATCTCTTTCTCTAGAGCACGAATTCCAATGTAAAGTGAATCTCTATCTTCACCAAAATACCTCTATAGCGTCCATCATACCTCGCTATATTGTAATCAAATTTGTTGCTCCTGTTCTGCTCTTAATCGCTAGAAGCTAGATCTGGAGAGAAGTAATTCGAAATGCACTTGTCGTATGGCAATGCGGATGCGTTGTTTTGTTGTAACAGCACTTTTTCTCTTGATGACTCATTGGTCAGTGTAGTAAGAGCCAATGGTACTGTCCCCTTTGTACCATTTGCCTTTGGAATCCAAAAAAAAAAAATGTAGCTTTCAACTTTGAATTTCTTTGGCATCGGCGAGGATGGTCGTTTCTGAGTCATAATTTATTGTTTAAATTCGTTTCGATGTGATGGATTTAGGTCGTGTTGACTCTTTGACTGCTCGCGAATCGGCCGCTGCGTCCTTCACAGTTGCAGATGCCGCACGCGGCGGTATTGGAATGAGCAGAGACCCGTTTTTTTTTCGTGTGTGATTGTGCTGTTTGAATTTCTGCGATCTAAACAGGGTGGAGATAAGTTATGAAACTTTCTATATAAATTTTTGAACCTATTTCAGTATTCTATGAGGTTTTTGGATTATTTTTGTTTTTCAAATAATACAACTTGGATTTTATAAATTTTCAATGTTTACTCATTTAAATATTGTCTGTTATATTCATTTATTTATTTTGTGATGTGATTTTGTCATAAAAGAGATTATTTATTTAAATTTAAAATTATCCTTTGGACTTATTTCCACTTAGCAACAATTAAATTGAATTAAATTCATTATAAATAATAATAATAATAATAATAAATGAATTGATAAATTTTGATTGTTGATAATTCTTGTGAAAATTCCACTAATTTTCTCCCTTATTAAACAACATAACAATTTAATCAATTTAAATTAAAACTGATTCATTTTCCATCACTCTCTCGCTTTATCTGTCTCGCGCATCCTCTCTCTCTCTCTCTCTCTCTTTCTGTTGCTCTTCCAATGTCGAATATTTTTTATATTACAGTATATAGACATCTATTTTTAGGGTGGAAATGTGCTATTTCCAACCGTGATTTTTTTTTTTTACTTTTTTTTGTTTGTTGTTCAGTAGGTAATTCGAATTTTATTTAAACAGATCACGTATTAGAGTTGAAAAAAAAAATATATATATATAGGGAGTGGAAATAAGTTAAAAGAAAATCGATCTTCCATCTATCTATCTATTTATACAGGATGGACCACCTCAAGTTTTCCTGATCTAGCTGTAACTTTGGTTCTAATGGTTAAAAAAAAACCAATTATATTAATTTTCCACATTTCCCAAAAAGCTAAAGAAACCGTTTTGAGGTCAAAATGGCCAGAGTTACAGACCAGGCAAGCCTGAAGCGAGCCACCCTATATATGTGAGAGGGCAAAAAAAAAATCAACCCTGAAATGTTTTCAATATATTTTTGTTGTTAGGATAGCCTCAGGTAGCGAATTAATGAACAGATTTTCTCTATCGGACAAAAAAATAAATATACAGAGTGTTCCACCAGAGGCTTTCCTGGTCTTGCAACTCGGGCTCTAGTGGGTGCAAAAAGAAAACGAACTTGAGGATCTGAAGTGTGATATTTAGAGAACAATTTGACGATTTGCCAAGTGCATTTTTTTTTCTCCACTAGAGCCAGAGTTCCTACAAGACCAGCCTGTATATACATGTATAGAGGAATATTCGATTTTCTTCTATTCTAAACGACAATTTTCCCTCTAAACAAATATTATCTTATTAGATATTATTATTTATTTTATTCTATTCTTTATTTTTATTTTTTTTTATGTTCGATCAAATAGAATATTTTTATTATATATCGAATCGAAAATATATACCGTGTGTTCAAACTTAAAATGTCCATTTGTATTTTGCCTGATTGACAGAAATTTCGATCGTGATTTGAAACATTTATAGTGTCGTTTCCTGTTATTGTTTAGCAACCGGAAATAAATCTTATCAAGTCTAAAACAATTAATTATTAACTGATTAATAATAATTCTTTGTTGGTTTTGTTGGTCTAATAATTTCTATAATTAATAAATTTTGATGTAGTTTTTTTTTATATTTTTATAAACTGCAATCGGTATTTGTTATCAAACTTACAAGTATTATCAATAACGGAATGATAAGAAAATGTTAATTACCTATTTAATTATTCAATAATAGTTATTTATTGTTGGAGAACTGATAAGAATTGATAAAAAAAAATAATAATTCAACTACTCAACAATTGTTTTTCTATATTTAATTGAAATAAAATGAGAATTATGTAATTCGATGTGTACGCTCAGCTTTAGGCCGTGTACCAATATGCGACCATTATGTAATGAAGTCCGACGTCAATCCAGTTTTCCGTCTGGAATTTCGTATGCTCGCCTATATTTCCGGAATTCTTAACACACACAAAAAAAAAAACCGTTGCAAATACCAGTCTTTTTATATACTTCGTATGACACATTCGTTAAGTTCCGTACGTAATGTATTCAGTGTGAGTTGCACGTACGTACATTAACGCACACAATGTCTGATATTAAACACGATATAGCAACAATGCATTCCAAACCAGAAAATCGAAATACAATTCCGACCGTATGTGATTGGCTTTAGAATACTGAATAGTGTTCAATATAAGTGTATATTGGTATACGGCTTTAGTCTATCTAAATAGGCAACCAATAATACTCGCGTGCTTATGATTGGTTATGATAATATGGCGGGAAGTTTTCCCACCAATCCAATTTCAATTTTATTATTGTTGGCTTAATTTTTGAAAATTATAGAAATCTATATATATATATTGTTTGGGGAAATTCGATAATGGAAAATTCGAGTTTCTAAATTATTTTATCGATTATAGCTTGATATTCTACGTAAAATCCTTGATATTAATTTTTTTTTTAAAGAAATAATTTATTAATTTCGTTCCTCTATTGACTTAATTGGAGTTTATAATAAAAGAAAATTTAAAAAGTTCCAAAGTGATTCGTATAATTCTTTTTATTATGAATATTTTATAATTATGGTCTCAATTATATTAAAACGACAAAATCGATGGAGTGGTTCCTATTGTTAAAAAAAAAAAAAACTTGTTTAGAACGATCATTTGTTAATCGAAGAACCTAATTTTCGCCATACATATTGTTATATGATAGTATTATTCAGTATGCGTATGGTCTGATTAGAGAAATAGTCGAAATTGGGTTGATTGCATCATATAAATACTGGTCTGATTCCTAAAATGATGTCTTGTCATTTACATATAACCCTTGTTCTATGGATCGATATTTCATTGTTGATAAAACCATTTAATTTATAATGAAATTCAGGAATTATATGTAGATATGCCTTGTATAGGTACCTATACGAAGTACACTTTAAAATTATATTGGAATATAGAGAGACACTACAAGGGTTGGAGTTATGGAATTTTAATGTAATTTAAAATAGTCTCTTACATTATCAAGGCGTTTTTTGTTTTTTTTGGAAGACGAACTTCCTACATTTCCAGTTTAGTTGATGTCGGCTTGTTTTCCTCTATCGTGTGTGTGTGTGTGTGTGTTTGGTTTTTCTCATTTTCTCCATAAAATAATTAAATGGTTACCAAAAACTTTTTCTACAAGCATACAAAAAAAAAAAGGAGAAAATTAAAGACTACTACAATTTTTATTAAAATTATATAACAACGGCTGTTTCTTATTCACTTTGTGTGTGTGTGTGTGTGTGTGTGTGTGTGTGTTGGTAATTACAAAATTGGAATTCATTAATTTTCCAAACAACTTGAAAAATACTCTGTGGAATATCGTGGAATTACAATTTTAATTTAAGTTCTATGTAAATTTCACTTGTCCCATATACGATCGCTTCTCTATTTCTATTTCCTTAAAAACGCTTTTATAATTTATAGTCGATTGTTGGAATTAATTTCGACAAAATATACTTTACACCACTCGACAAATAAAGAACTCTTTTACTTTAATCTTCATTGATGGAACAAGAAAAGATAAGAACCTAGAAGAAAAAAAAAATGTTGACCTGGCGCATCCACCAATTTTCTTGGGAGAAAAAATATTTGCACCAACATTTCTTGGAAGTCTAATTGTAAATAACGTTAATTAATGAAGAACATCTTATAAATTTTCAATCTAAATTCGTTACCAACAAAACTAATAAGAAACACTAATGAAAATGATGTTGGGAAATTTTATTGTTGATTAATTCAACAGAGACTGTAAGCCAGTTGCAATACAATTCAGTCAAGTATGAAAATTCTCTACGGTCGTTTCATGGTGCTGATGATGATGATGGTGATGATGACAATAAAATAGAAATTTATGTACAAAATGTTCATCGAGCGCATCCACCATTTCAATTATTTTCAGTGTTTGTTTGTTTTTCTTTTTTTTCATATATCATATCTGTCTAAATTTATATATGGACCAAACAAATTGAATGAATAAAATTCAGCAACAACAGACAAAAAATTAATAAATAACAACCATAAAAGTGTATTTGCTTTATAATTCTACTATGAAATTGTGCAAAATTTATTTGGCAACATTGCGGAGGGGAATCCGAAAAATTAAAAATAATAATAATAATAATAATGGAAATTTAATGCCTTGAAGTGGGATTTTCCATATAAATTGAGCAATAATTCTTTGGAGAAGAATCAACTAAATGTATAACATCTGGGACCGATTCTACAAACAAGTGAAGTATTTATCGTTCGCCCGGCGCATCCACCATTACTCATCAATCCATTCTATCTCTCC
>JAZBGX010000200.1:25015-42304 GCA_037414775.1 Zonitis immaculata
TATAATCTATTTCTAATTGTTTATACATTGTGTTCATTCGAAAAGGTCACAAACTCATTCCTCTATATAATTGTGTCACAATTTTTTTTGGTCCAAACAGTACACCATCCATTTTACTCGCCAGATCTGGCCACCTCAGACTTTTGTTTAGTCTCTAGAACAAGGAGGTTTTTTTTTTTTTTTAGTAATAGTGAATAGTAAATTGTGATTCTTATCAAATTAATGGTTGATATAAGAAAGTCTATATATAGTACTGGATTATATACCCCGGCGCATCCACCATTTCTGTATTAATTATTTGAAAATTCGAATTTTATTAGTTCTAATATCATTGAATCAAAGTGAGATGCGGGGATTTGAATTTTTTCCAAAATTAAAAAAAAAAAATACCCGGCGCCTCCACCTTTTTTCTCGTCATAAATTTTCTTACCGCCATTCAATAGTTTCTAATTTATAATTCGCATCATATATTTGTTGAATGATAATTTAATATTCTCGTCTCGATTATATTACAACAACCCTCTCGCCTCTCATATATACATATATATATTCGATGATATCATCACTATATATATATATATATCTCTCTCTCTGTCTAACTTTCTATTATTTCTCTTTTATGGTATAAAATCGCGCGTGCGGCACACAACAGTCACTAGTCGCCTTCCAACTACCATCCAACCAACGATCACAATCATTTGTTTTAGATGTTTGTTTGTTTTTCTTTTTTTAATTAGTAGTATAGTGACGACAATTCTAGCTATAATTTTTTTTTCTTTTCTAAATTGAATTTTTAATTGAATATTAATTAATAACGATGATTAAATGAAAAAAAAAAAAATATGTCATCGTTTTGTTGTCGTTATTGTTGTTGTTGTTGTTGTTTTTGGCGAAAAGTACGTGTTGAAGATGCAGATAGTGAGCATCAGGATGATCATAAAATTGCAAATGAAACAATCGAGCAGATATCAGGTTATAATTATTATTATTATTCAATATATTGCCAATTTTTTATAGAATTTAAACCTGAAACTATCTACCTGGGTAGTTTTGATTTAATTATTTATATTTAAAGTTATAGGTCAGAATTTTCAAATTTACATGTTGTGTATTGTTAATTAACTCAACCATCTCTCTCTCTCTCTCTCTCTCCCTCTATGGTAAAATTATTTGATGTTTTAGGTGAAATAATGAATTTACCATCAATATTCCAATAGATTAGAGTAATTGTTTTGAAAAAAAAATTCGTTAATTATTTGAAATTATTAATTAATAAATAATGGAGTGTTGGAAATTTGCCCATAGCTAATTTATCAACAAGAACAATTAACACGAAATTCATTAAAATTTCACAAATATTTTATACAACCCTTATTGGTTTTGTTCAAATATTTTCTATATATTTTTTTTTTTTCTAATCGATTCTTGAGTTTCTTGTTTGAAAAAAATTTAAATATAATCCAAAATCCCAACTTAAAGTTGTTTAATTTAAATTATGAGACAAAGGATTATAACGATGTTAGTTTGAACCTCATCAAAAGCTTCATCACAAACAATCATATATACATATATATATATACAGGGTGTCCCACCGGGAAAGCCCTCGATCCAGTACGGCAAAACCACTGATAGTAAAAATCTGGAAATTTGTGAGCATACCAATATCCGAGGCGTATGATCAGCTAAAATATTTTCAAGATGGTGGCATTTCCGGTTATACCGGAAACTGATACTAACTTGCTTATTTTAAAATGGAATGCCCTATATATTAGCGCATTTTTGGATTTGTTGACGAATTTGAATGTCCCATGCCTCCAACTTACCATTCTTGAGATATTCAACATTTTAACGATTGGTCAAGTGTAATAATATCTTAAGACTTTTTGTCTCACAATTTCATCTTCTATCTACCCTTAGTCTATGACTTACAACTCATCCTGTATATGAAAAAAAATTGGTAATAAATTTCAATTAAACTTCAAAATAATAATAATAATAATAATAGATGTGTATCGATTCTACCTCGGGTGTTTTCTGTTTATTGTTAAAAATTTAATTAATGTTTATTAATAACAAACAAAAGTGTTGATTGCGCTTAGTTAATTGTTAACTATAAGCATAAATTTTCATGTAGCATAATATTTGTTCGAGTTAAAGTCACGATATTTCGTTTGTTTTTTTTTTTTCTTCTTCTTGTGTTATTGTTTGGTTTTTCTTGAAAATGCGTGTTTTTTCAATTCAACCAATTATGACGTAATTATTCCAATTTTAATAATAATTATGAATTTTCGGTTGTTTTGGTCTTCTTTTAACGATGCGAAAACGGTGGTTTTTCCCGACCTAAATTTGATGTTGTTGTTAACAGGAAAAACATATTGTAATAATTCATCTTTTTGACATTTCCCGGAAAATTAGCGGAATCGTTTCAAGGCCAAAATATCGAGTGCAATGTGTTTTTCTCTCCACTAGAACCAGAGTTACAGCTAGCCTAAAGCTGTCCACCCCGTATATATATATAAATGCCTCTGAAACCGGTTGCTATAGTGATTAGTATCAATTTCTTTGATCTCGATTTATTATAGATAACAGCACATTGGCAAAACATGGTAATTTATCTTATGCCATGTCACAAAATACAATTTTATAAAAATTAACCAAATATCAATTTTTTTATTGTTGCGTTGTCGATTTATTCAGATGCCGATCGATATTGGTATCGAATTTCTATTATGATTGGCTGTATAAACTGTTTTTTTTTTTTTAAAATTATATATACATATATTTTTTATTTAGTTTAGCTCGTCTATTCCGTCGATTTTATTCCATTTTATCGAACAATAAAAACTATTGGAATCTATAATTCCTCTGTTATCCTTTTTTTCGTTGTTGTCGTTGTTGTTGTTGTTGAAGAACTTATCAGTTGGAAAATTGCTAGAATGATGAGTAAATGGAGAGAAAAACAACAACGAGAAAAACCAATCAATACGTTCTTCATTCCCATATATTGTTCATTTAACGATTTATTATTGATAAAGTGTGTATTTTCATGATATAAAAGTGGCACCATGATTTTAGAATGGAAACTTGCTGGGCAAAACTAACTATAACTCAGCTATATTAGTTTTTTTTTTGTCTAATAATAAACGATTCAATCATCCACAAGACGAATTGATCGATGATTAATTTTTAGTCGAATAATTTTCTCGCCAAAAACCACATAATTTATTATAATCAATCGAGAACTTATGATGAAAATCATCATCATTCCGAGATGGATTTCATTATAAATTTATATTTTCCATTTCAACATTTTATAACTTGGATGATGATGATGATGATAATAAAATTTTTGATATAAAAAGGAAAAGTGGAAATTCTCAACAACTAACGCTTTTGAATATTAAATTTCTCATAACATTTATTATTATCAGATTTTCCGAATTTTGTTGGGGGCAAAAAAAAAAACTGAATCCACATCTATTAGTCATTCGTTTACTTATAATTGGATTCCAGAAATTATAAAATCATTCATAATTATTCGATGAATCATCAAGTTGTGTTGGCGCATCCACCATTTTTTTTTTTTGAAATTATCTACGAGAGTTGTTCCTTTCCTAGGTACTTTGAACATAATTAACGAGTGATTTATCATTCGCTCTTTGTTCAGTCGATGTTTTTGACATTTTTTTGGCCGTCAAAATTGAGATTTTTTTGGATTTTTAGAAACTTTTCTGCATTTGTTGGTGTATGAAAAATATTAACGGTTTACAATTTGGGATTTGATTGAATCAACGTGTTTGTCCTCATCGTACATTATTTAGTGCTTGTCTGGCGCATCCACCATTTCTATATTTCATTGAATTAAAATATTTATTTGGTAATTTCTCAAAGTTGGACTAATTAATTAAAGTTGATTTATTATTTTAGAGTTTCCAACATCCGAAAAAAAATTATCCAATTTATTATTTGAGCGTTCAAATAATAACTAAACGATTTTAATCCAGATGTTGGGAATATTCAGTAATTTTTGTTTTTTGCTCTTGGACAAGTTAATAGAATGTTTCGTTCTATATACATATGTAGGTATGTGAATTTAACAAATATTCCGCTTATAACGTAATTTCCTTCAATTGGATATGAACAGTGAAATTTGATATTTGACGATATAAATACCTGTATTTAAAGAAAATATTTAAATTCGAAATTATCGCCGTTTTCAAAATAAAAATTTCCATCGATAATTGGATTTTTCCATCGCAATTTTGTTTGTTTTGTGTTTCTTTCTCTCGATATTCTATTTTCCTGTATATTGATTTTTCGAGTGTATGGATTTTCAAAAAAATTGAATTTATCCAAATTCAATTCAACTATTAGACTTATTAGAGTAAGATCGTACTATTTATTTATTTTTTAAAATAATAAAATTGGCTTAAAGATTTCCACAACTTATTTTCAATTTTTCTCAACATTCTATTCAATTGAAAGGAAAATTTGTTATTGGAAATTGATTTTCTATTAATTAACCAAAATAGAATGTAGAAATCCCGGCGCCTCCGCCAATTTTCTACACATACAATATTCAAAACGCGTCAAGTATGATTTAGTTTAATATTTTTTGCTTATTTTGCACAAATAAATCTGTGTTGGATTCGTGGGAATAGCCGACTGTCAAAATATTGAATTTGAAAGAATCCATTTCAAAATATTTCTACTACTGTTGATATTACAAATACAAAAAAAATGGATCCCACAATATTTCAATGTTGCCTAAATTGAATTTTACATAAAAGATTCAATCCCGCCGCATCCACCATTTCATATATCTAATATACATACGAGGGTTGATTCAAACGTAATCATTTTGATAGTCGAATATTTCTAATGGTCATAAACAAACAAACGACTAGTGTCTTGGATCGATCACTTCGATCCTGAGGCTAAATAACATTCGATGACTCACAAAAACGACCATTCTCACCGATGCCGAGGGGATTCGAAGCGACGAGTTTTCTAATGGACGAGTACGATAAATGGCCTCATGAAACGAGTGTTCTATACTATTTTTTCTATTTTGCCCTTTTCTAAAATTGAAAATTCGTCTAATATGGGGATTGTATATATATTTAGGGAATTTATTGTCAGCCATCTTGCAGTTGGTCGAATAAACCAAAACTGTCAAAATCATTGTGTTTTTCTGGATTTGACGTTTGATTTGTGAGGTTACCAACCTCAAAAAATAAAAAAACGCGTTGTATAAAACAAATGGCGTCCATATATAGCAGTCTTTTTAGACGCAAAATAGAAAAACAAATTTAACAACAACAAAATCCCTAAAATTGGCACATATAATATCATATATAGAACATGGCAAAAAATTAAATTACACTTTATCTTTTGATGGTATAGAATAGAGATAGAGTAAGCGACTGATATATAGAGATAGTCGCATTAATGGGGTTAGGGGGGGGGGTGGCATCAATGGATTCTTTCCGTATCCTGTCGGGTCTTTGTTTATTTTTTCTCATTACATCCTGTTCCTTCTTTCATAATACAAAAAATAATAATAATGAAAACCGATGCAAAATAAAGACCAACTATATAGAAAAAAATTAATTGATCCTCTTGAAGTTTCGTTTAAGGCTTTTCAATTTTCTTCTATATTATTGTTGTTGTTGTTGTTGTTGTTGTTATTGCTCTCTTTATTCAATCTATAGAATTATCCAGGATCAAGGATGATGGATCGTTTAATTTTGTTTAAAGATAATTACAAAATTTGTTAGAATTTATAGAGGAAACAATAAATAAAATCTATTACACCCTGTATAAAAAAAAAAACATTTTATGCCTCTTTATTGAGTTATTATATGACATATATATTGTATTTGTGAGTAGAAAATCTTTTTTATCCCATCTCTCCTTTTAAAATAACCTTTTCAAAGGATTTTCTTCTTACACTAAATGATCGGATTTCCCCTATCCCTATATATATATATATTTTTTTTTTTCTGCTCTTGTCTGTTTATTTCCTCGTGAAATTTCCATCTTTTAAAAGTATCTCTCTCGAGATTCGAAAACCTATCATTTATATGAAAATAATTTTTCCGGGTTTTTTTTTTTTTGCTCTGTATCATTAAATATCGTCAAAAATATCTCTAGAGATTTCTTGGAGAAAAAAAATTACATTTATAAAAAAAAAACAACAAATTTTCTTGCAATTACCATCTGTAAATACGATCTGGTTGATTCAATTGGAAAATTACCTGGTCGACCAAGCGTTGTGCAGCTTCTTTTGTGTTTCTCGTAGATCTAAATTTTTGTTTGGACCTTGAATCAGCTCGAGAACCTTCTGCTATATTCGCTATCTTTCCCTGTCTCTCAAGCTCTCTCTATCCTCTCGTCTTTCCAGCTTCTCTTTCTTATGCTCTCATCTCGTGATTCTTTTTCTATTGCTCTCTCCTATGATGTCTTTCTCTCTCATCTCCTCTTTTCTTTTCAGGCTCTCTCCCTTTCATCTCTTGTTTATACTCTTGCTCTCACTACTACTCCTCATTCGCTACTTCTCTCTCTCTCCATATCTCTCCCCTCTTTTAATCTACTTCTCTCTCCTCATCTACATATTGCTCTCTCTCTTTCTATTCACGTGCTCTCCCAAGCGCTATCTTTCTTATGCTACCTCGCTCCTACCTACTACTCCTGCCTCTTTCAAACACTATCTCTCCCCACCTCTTCTCTTCCAATTTAACTCTTTCTCCTCATTCGCCTGTCTTTATGCCCCCACTTAATTTATCTCGCGATTTGCTTCTTTATCGCTCTTTCTTCTTCCATCTACCCTAGTCCCTCCTTTGCTCTCATCTCCTCACTCTCTATTTTTGTCTCTTTCTTCTAATACATTTTTTTTGGTTTTGAGGATAAAATCGAGAACAATACCGTTCCGCGACGTAATGCTTGAATATAACTACAATAGTTCTATTTATTAATAGTAGATGGCGTTGTTTGTTTTAGGTAATCCCCGTAACAAATGTGCTCTTCAGCCTGGACATTCGCTTATGGATTGGATCCGTTTAGGATCATCTGGTAAAGATTTAACTGGTATTGGTTCAAAAGCTGGTCATCTTTCAGTAATAATCACAATTGTTTGGTTTTTTTCAATCAATAATATTGAATTTTTTTGTAGATAACACCAAGAGAATTGGCTCAACATAATAAAGAGAATGATGCTTGGTTAGCTATACGTGGTAAAGTTTATAATGTAACATATTATTTACAATTCCATCCTGGTGGTGTTGATGAATTGATGAAAGGTGTTGGTAGAGATGCTACGAAATTATTTGATCAAGTATTTCAATTTAAATTCAATAAATTTAATTAGTAATTAGTAATTTTCAATTTAGATACATCCTTGGGTGAATTATGAACAAATTTTACAAAAATGTTATTTAGGTCGTTTAAATCTAATTGATTCAAATTTAAATACGGGGCAACTATTTTTGGGTATAAAAGAACCGAAGACAACAACAACAACAACAACACCAAAGACTAAATTAATTGATAACAATTATAATAAATTAATTGAAGATGCTTTTGATAGAACAACAAATGAGACTATAATACCAACAACTTCAACAACAACAACGCCAGAGCCAACGTTATTGTTATTGCCACGTTTCGATTGGATCCAGAAATTGGATTTTATAACAATAATTTTTTATACTGGCACCTTTACAAATCCACTAATTGAAATCAATCAAATCGATAATAAATCAATACAAATTAAATTAATTTATAATAATAATCAATTCGATAGTGATGTGAATTTTTATGAAACAATCCAATGGCCATGTCGAATACATTTAATATTAGAAACTGGTAAAATTGAATTTTTATTTAAGAAATCAACAAGCAATATATGGCCGAATTATGGTGTTTTAAAACAAACAAATAATAATATAATTAATGGTTTGAAAAAAATCAAATGTTTAATTATCAATAAAATACAAGTTAATTATAATACAGTTCTAATTGAATTGGAACGTATCGATCGTTATAAAATTGTTATACCATTAGGTCAACATGTTAAAGTGTTCGAACAAGTCCAAGGTAATTACAATAAATCTCCCCTTATCATAATTTTCGATATTCCGCCCCGAATTTGTCTTTTTCCAATTTATAATACTAATGTACCAGTGCCGTAATTAGAGTATAAAGCGCCCTCGTAGCAAATGTCTAACTTGCAACCATCCTAACCCAATAATTGACAATTAAAATCAAAAATTTTAATGTAACAATCGTTGTAAGTCGGCGTTGACTCTGTAAACGTAGGTCCATTGATTGTTTCAGTCGCCTGTCGGTAATACAGATCACCGACGCTAATTACAATAATGTCAAATTTAATTATGCATGAACTACGCTAGGCCCTACGTTCTCCAATGCAACGCCAACTTTGCAGGAGAAATAGTGTGGTATACAATCGTTACAGTACGTTTCTTGTCGAATGATCAACGTTGCTTATATCGGCGGAATTTGTGACGCTACTATATTGGTACAAAATGAACAATAACAACTGCTGATCGTCATTGTTTTGTTTTTTTTTCAACTAAACACTTGAGGTTTGGTAAACCGATAATTATATTCAGTTTATTCGCAGTCGATAATAGAAAAGAAAACACAGCATTGTCGGCGGTGCGTCACAAATTCTGCCGATGTAAACAACGTTGGTCATCATTTGAATTGAGACGTACTATCGGACAAGCGAGCGCCTCACATCGATGGGGAACAACCTTAGGGGTCCATGGACCACACACAGTTTGAGAACCTATGGTTTTATGACTTGTTTTTTTGTTTTTGTTTTAGATGTCGAATTGAGCCGTAGTTATACACCAGTACCGAATTGTCTATTTAAAAAATACGAATTACAACAATATACAACTGATAATGTATGTTTAATGGTGAAATCATATCCAAATGGTATTGTTAGTAAATCGATATGTAATCGTCAAATTGGTGATATTTTAACAATTACGAAACCAATTGGTACATTCAATTTGAATGTAATTGAGAAACGTGAAACGTTTATCTTATTTGCAGCCGGTACTGGTATAACACCAATGTTATCAATTATATTATTTCTACTAGAACGGCGTATACGCAAATGGTAAAAAAAAATTATATATGTATATACAAGCTGGTCCAGTACTCGCTTTCATGCTCTAGATATAACACTTTAGAGTTACAGACCAGGAAAAGCGAATACTAGACCACTCTGTATACGAATTCATTCTTACTTAAATATTGTTGTTAGCCAATTGTTGCGTTTGTTGTTTTTCAATAAAACAACCAACGACATCCTGTTACGTAATCATCTAGAAGAATTACAATCGAAAGATGATCGATTTATAATTGAACATATTCTATCATCAGAACCAGATGATAAATGGCAAGGTTTAAAAGGACATATTAATCGAACAATGATCGACAATATAATACAAAAACATCTAAAAGATACCAGTTATAATAAAATCGATATATTTATGATGATATGTGGTCCGACAATTTTTACAACATTAACACAACAAATATTAACCGATATTGGTATTGATAACAATCAAATCCATATATTCCAAGGATAGCACCAATAATTAATCAAAGAATTAGCACAAGATAATCAATAATTGATTGAAGTAAGCAATATCGAGCACAGCCTACTTATTTGTTATTATTATTATTATAAAATAAATAAATAGAACGCTATATTTTGATAAAATAAATAATTTATTGTTTTAATCCTTTGAAATTGCGTGCTAATAGAAAAATTTCGGATGAATCTGTACGACTAGCTTTCGGCTTAACAATTTTCACATTATTATAGAATCTGGTTAGATCTGATTCTAAACGTTTAGTTTCGCCGCATTGCCATAATTTAACAATTAGAAAACTATCGATTTTCGAAAATTTCACAGCAAATCTTAAAGTTGTATAACATAATTTCAAAATATTCTCATTATCTAAATCACTAATTCCGGTACAATTCGGTGCCATATCGGATATAACACCATCTAATTTACGTCCATTCAATAGATCGATTAGTTTATTTTGTGATTGATTTGTTGTAAAATCCATACCACTCAAAATTGTAGCACCCTAAAATTGTTAATATAATTCATTGATAATCAAGGTATTTCTAGAGAGAAATCGAATGACAAACTTCTATTGGATAGACGGGTTGTTTATCGATCGATAAAACAACACCTTTCGGTGATTGACTACAAGAACCATCTGCATTGACTTTGTTAACAGCAACTTGTGTCCATGAACCTGGTGATGCTCCACAATCGATTATAATTTGGCCAGGCTTGAAGAAATTGTAACGATCGTTCATTTCGAGCAATTTAAAAGCACTTCTACATCTACAAAAAAAAAAAAACAAACAAATTACTTGAAATAAATTGAATTTCAAAGAAAAAACCTCACCTATAATTATGTATTTTAGCTTTCTCTACATATGGATCGGTTAATTGTCGTGTTAACCATTGATTCGAACTTGCTGATTTCGTTGTTTTCAATTTTATAGTTTTAAATTGCGTTTTTGTTGTTGAAAATCGTCGGATCAACGTTTTCATCAACATTATTATAGCAATAGTAATAATTGAGGTTAGGTTAGTATCTATCTGTAGATTTAATTCCAGATAATTGACGAATTGTAACAATTTTATAATTTTATTTAACAATTCGTGAACATATCTATAGCGTTAGATTGATAAATTATGGAAATATTGCAAATTCCACCCGTTTTATAGTAATATTTAGATTAGTGCAAATTGAGGTTATGTTATTACTAATGGTTGTAATTTATGTCCAAATATGGTGAAATTATCGTTAATTAGGAAGAATATTAGATGATTCGATTGTGCGATTAGTTGTCCTGATCACTAAATTCACAAAAATCAATGATTTTAGTTGTTAAAGCTGATCAATAAAAATTGAGGTTATATGACTAATATCGATAAAAAAAAGTTGTTTTTAAGAATAATTCCCGGCTAGAGAGAATATTAATCGATATATTTAATAGACATTTAGTTATTTATTGATTTATTTTTTGTAGACTTTTGGAAGATTCTTCAGCTTGTCGACCTGGATCATCAATTATTATATTGAGATGGTGACTATTGTCGTTTGGAAAATTACTAATTAGGAATTATTGAAGAATGTTGTCCTGTTATTTACAGAAAAAAAAACCTGGGTTAAAACGAACTTATAAAATTCTTGGATCTTAAATAATACTAATACTGATAGTGGTTTAAAAAATTGAGGTTATGCGACAATTGATGTATCAAATTCTCATCCGGAAAGCTTATAAATTTCGAATTATTACAAAATATTAATCGTTAATTACAAACAAATCCCATGATTTATAAATAATTTCAATAACGAATGATTTTTTAATAGTTTTAGGAATTGAGGTTATGTCCGTATTGTCGTATATCGTATCGTTGAGGTGTGCTTGCAAACTAGCGTACTGATGAACCATGACACTCAGATGAAGAACGGTCTTCAAGAGCTATATTTGGCCTTCCTCAGAAATATAGCAAATCATTGCATGTATCCAGTCATAAAGAATATGAATAGTAAATAGGCGAATATAACTACTGAAATATTGACTCTAACGTTACGAGTTTTACATCAATCACTTCTATGGTGTACTGTAAACTCTTGTCAAACTGTACGATTTACACTGAGATGAAATGTCGTTTGTTATATAGACGCCTTCCACAAGATTCGCTTTGGAAAGCTTCCCATTCTTCGCGCTCTATCTAAAATTATGCGAGAGCTAATTTATGGAGAATTTGATGCTCGACAATTTCTCTAATAACTTTGACAGTCATTTAGAGCATAGAAAGCAAAATATTCACGAAAAATCAAACCGTGTTACAGTTGGTCTTGGATATGTGTTGAGATGCTGTGAGACTTTTGAATAGACTATGGAAAATTTGTTGGGTAAGTTTGTTTAAAGAAAACGTCAGTAAATTTGTAAGTTTTTTTCACGATACTGGCACATTAATAATTACAAATAATAACATTAAAATAGTTTTTTAATAATAATAATAATAATAAATATGACAAATTTACGATTATTTCTCTATTTTACATTTGTACCTAACAGTCGAACAAAACACAAAAAAAAAAGGTTAATCAGTCTATAATATTGTTTCTTTTTTCTTTTTTTTTTTGATTTTTCGTTTCTACAAATTAAATTAAAAAATAAATTATTTAAGAAGAGAAATTTTGGGGAAGTAGTTGGATTAACCCGATTCAGTTACAATCGATAATACTAGAAATATACCTGAAAATAATAAATTATATCTTTTCTAACAATACTACCAAATTTTTCCTGTTGGTTTGAAATATTTACACAATAAGTATAATTAAAAAAAAACAAAACAACAAATTAAAACATTTGTCTATACAAAATTATTTACAATTAATACCTTAGTTAACTTAAATCGTTTCTATTAGATTTGATGGCATTATGAGGGAAAAATACAGGCTGAGTTGTAAGTCATCGACTTAAATTAAAGGGTAGATAGAGGATGGAATTCTGACACGAAAAGTCTTGAGACATTATTGTACCCGATTCACCGTCAATAAGTTATTAATTATTTAAAGTGCGGATGTAGAATCAGAATCGAGCGGGATTAGTTTACTGATTCAACGCTTATTACAAGATTGACCCGTTCGGCGGTGATGGTGGGTCGTACTCGCACCACTAGCCTTTCTGTGTCATAAAGCGCTCACTCATTGCTTTCTTTTATTTAATTCATAACTAATCAACGGTAACTTGGATACAATAATGTCTTAGGACTTTGCGTCTCAGAATTTCATCCTCTACCGATTCTTATTGAAAACTATTACTCTTACAATTCATCCTGTATATAGCAGACTAGGATTGTTGTGCGGTTTTTGTTTACAGGTGTGTCTCTCTATTGTAAAATGGGTGCGACTCAGATTATTCCCATTGTTTATTGTCTTTTAACTGTATTTTTCCTTGTTGTACGTGATTTTGGTTCAAATAAATGCGAAAATTTCACAAATACCCGATTTGGAAATCCATCAAAATCGCCACCTAAAAAACAACGCATCCCCTTCTGTTGTTGTTGCTGCTGTTGTTGTTTCAATTTGTTCAGTTGTTGTAATTTCAGTAGTCGTTGTATCAATTACTGTTGTTGCTTCACTTTCTTGTTGTATTGTTGTTGTTGTTGTTGTAAAATCAGTTGTTGTTAAATCCATAAATGTTGTTGTTTCTAAATCTTCCGGTTTAATACCTAACATGGCAGCAATATTATTAGCATTAAATTTATCATTATCAGTTTTTTTTACATCTAATTTCAATGATGTACTTTTTGTTGGTGCAACAATAATCGCCATATCTGTATCATTATCATAATCATTAAATAACGGTATGTTCAGTTGATAAGGTCCAGGTGTTGGTCGTTGTTTATTCCTATTATTATTATTATCATCTTCATCATCATCATCATCATCACCATCGTCATAATCACCAAATTGTTCATTTAGTCGTTGTAATAAGAAATTCAAATGGGCCGCTTCGTCGATACGAATAATTTTCACACAACGTCCCATCGAGTCGGACCTGAAATAATTATAGAAGATTCGTATTTGATAGAACTTAAGCTGTACCCATTCACATTTGAGAGAGCATGAGCGGAACTAACCGCTTGAGTCTGTCTCAAGCTATTATCGCCGCCCATACTCTATCGAATGTGAATCTTTTATATAATCGAAAAAAATTTACCTATAGCCTTCGGCACATGCTGGTAGTGTATCTGGACTGAATGTCGGTGCTATAAAGACCGATTTCGGTGTTATACGACGTCTCAACATATTCAAATCAGTTTGTCGATTATTTTGATCGATCAATAGCCATGCTTGCCAATTTAATTCATCAGTTGAACGTTCATTCAATGGTTTCGATGGATAACTTAATGTTATTGTTGTTGTTGTTAATAAATCTATCGATATAATAATCAACCACCATAATGTATTCATTTTGATATGGATTTATTTAGATGGTACGATCGATTTCTTCCATTAAATCAAATTCTTCAAGTCATATTTCTATAATAAAAAAAAAAAAAATTGAATTTTTTCATTAATAAAATTTATCGATACGGTTGTATTTAGGTCGGTTGTTTTAATATTTTGGCAAATTTCAATACTTGAACTATAACGCTTTAACAAACGTATTTTCTTCAGATACAAAGACGTTAATTTCGATACAATTTGGATAGGAGCCAAATTTATTAAAACTCACTTGAATATGTTGGACTATCAACAAACAATCGAAAATAACACTTATCATCCAAATTTTTATTAATTACTCAATTAATAATTGTGCTATCAAACAAAACATAAACTTAATCAATTAATTGATTAATTAATTAATTACAAACATATGGAGAATCCGCTTCTAGTGTAACACATGTTTCGATGTTATCAAATAGTAATGGTGGGGTAATTTATTTATTGTAAAAAAAAAAATTATTATAATATTCGTTTGGGGCGAAATTCTAGAATTCGGGCTGGTAGCCAGAAAAATTTTCGAAATAGAATTTTTGAAAGGAAATTGCGTAAAATTACAAACATGTACACAACACTTTTACTTTCACATTATTTTTTTTTCTAAAACATGGAAAAATAGAAAATACAAATAATTGGAAAAACAAACAAACGAAAGCAAAAAAAAAACCAAATGGTTTTTGTTTTTTTTTTTTGTAATCTCCCTCGAGAACTCAATTGGTACCAAATCCGGATGAAATTATGGCCGTTCCAAGGTTTCGGATCATTTATTGGGTCACATCACACAAATATGATATATACTGAAATTTTATTTATTTCAAATCGATAAATGAATAAATAAATAAAATAATAAATGAAACTTTTATCATATTTTTTCAATTTATATTTTATTATTATCATTATAATTGTAATAAATTATTATTATCATTTTAATAATAATATTAATGACCTTTCTATGTAAACGTACAACATAATCGTAAATTTAATTTATATAGAACGTATATAAAATACACAAATTGTGATAACTATACATATATATAATTGAAAAATTAATTGAGATAAGAGAGCTATAGAAATGTTCTTTCAATAATATACCCCAATCTCTAATTGTAATAGAGATGCACTAATATATATGAAGAATATGCCAGGGGGTTCGAGGAACCTTCATAACACTGCTGCTATACATAGAAGATTCATAGTTGAGGGAGCATGGGCGGAGCTAACTGTATGAGCCTTCCACACACCGCACCTCACCGCGGTACAGTTTCAAATGGAAAACTCAAACACCAATGCTCTTTCGAATATGTATTAATCTTCTATAAATTCTTCAGTCAATTTTTCTCGCACAAGTGCGAGAAAATGACTTCTGCCTTTACATACTCGCACTTATATGGAAATGCACGGAAATCAGTCAATTCCGACCAAAATTAAAAAAAAAAAAAATGTCGTTCATATTGTACATGTGGCATTCTATTAAAAAGTAAACGAGCGCTATTGTGGTACACCTAGTCGACATGAAGTGTCTCCAATCAGTACTGTGTGTGACGTGCGATTAGGAATTTCATTCCAAAACGCTCAATTTAGTACGCCATCCTGTACAACGACACTTTGAAAAGAATGACAATAATTCTAAACTCGTGAAGATGATCGTCGTTGCTATAGTAATCGTCAGAATTTGTGATGCACATTCTAATCGTTTAATGTTCAATAGTTAGAATGTGGTCATGAATAAAATTCATTAAACATACATTCGGATCAATATGGATCTTTACTTTCACAACATTTTTAGTTGCATTAAGTTACGACATACTGTAGTGTTAATATTTCAACGTATTGAGTAGTGCATATCAAACTGTTGTCGTAACTTGATGCACTGATTCGAACTATAGCTACCGTTTTATAGAGCATCCATACACCTTGAGGACATCCTGTATAAATAGATTATTGATTAATTTGTTTCGTTTTTTTTTTCTATACAGTAGAGATGGGATATTATAATTCAATTCATGTAATTTAAAAGATATTTCATTTATTTTAGAGATGGGATAATAACATATAAATATGTAGTTTCAATAGAATTTTTTGTTGTTGAATTAATGGTTCGAGATGAAGATGAAGATTCTAAATTCTATTGAATTATTTGGTAATTATAATAATTATTTGGATTTTTCCCAATGACCTACATTCTTTAGAGCAACAAAAACAAAAGAAAATAACCATAATTTAGGGGTTTTTATAACAAAAACCAACACATTTTGCACCTTTCGAAGATGAATCAGGATTTTTCAAATATGAATCAGCGGATATAACTCGCACGTATCTTCATCCAAATTCCATATAGATGATTTTTCGTTTTATTGTTATATATTTCAAATAAATCATCATCATCATCATTAAGTACGTAATAAACGTCAATTAAACTGTAATGATAATATTTATGAAAAATAAAGGAAAATTCCCGATTACTAAACGAAAATTGCTCAATTATTAATTATTAAAATCAATTCTTATCACAATAAAAATAACCTTGACGCTTCTATAAATTTTATTTATTATCAGTTTGTTTTTTTTTGGATTTCTAAAATTTATACCTGATTTTGGTGTATACAACCATCCCCTTATTTATTTTTAATCAATAAATATTTGGATCCCAACACAATAAAAACTATTAATAGAATTTAGCTATAATAGAAACGAATCAAAGGCAGTGCCCGTTGACCTTTTCTCTCAATATATACAATAATATCCACCTATAATAGTGGATACAACCAGCAAACAGGTGAATGTTGCGGTCTTTTCTGTATGTTTAGACCTTGACGGGCGCAAAAGTTGAATTTAATACAACAACAATAATAATAATCGGGGCGCCATCAATATAATTTCAAAAAAAAGAAGAAAAGCAAAGATAAATAATAAGAAGATGGAATACAATTTGTATGAGCGTAATAGATATATTGATCGATAGAGAGAGAGAGAGAGAGATAATAAGGCGCCAGGAAGTAGTAATCCTTTTCTTGGTAATAATATTAATTAGAAAATTAAACTCGCGGCGACACTTTTTTTTTTTTAATTAACTAGTGATTGATTTAATTATTATGTTAGTTGATTAGTTATATGTATGTAATATGTATATATATAGTTATAATATAGTGATGGTAGTAATGAATTAATTGATTATGGTTCATGTACCTCTTTGCA
>JAZBGX010000201.1:3340-29430 GCA_037414775.1 Zonitis immaculata
CCGACAGCTGTTCCAAATGAATCAGAGGTATTTTTTTTTTTATACTTGCCTTTTTTTAGTGTTTGCCTTTCAAACTTTAAAAAATATTAGGATAAATAAGGAACTAGGAAGTGATAATGAAAACTATATATATATATATATATATTACTCGCTAGTTAGAAGATCATCAGCCAGGATCAGAAATTTATCAAAGTTCACATGCTTCGCAGATTATGGATTTCCACAAATTTTTCGAATGTACCTGTAAAAGTATTTGGAGGTGTTCATTTGATTCACTTAGTCGTTCTGTCAGTTCATCCAATGGTATCTCGTCCTCCTCGTTATAGTAGCTGTATTTGCCAAAGCCGGCCTTTTGGCAAAAAAGTTTTGAATTGTTTTTTGAGTAACACCATATATATTAATCCATACTGCAGACACATTTTGTATACAATCGTGGAGATCCATTTTAGGTATTATATTTGAAAGCACATAGCTCTCAAAAACTTAAGTCAAGATTCTACGTTTGTAATGACACTTGAAACTTTTGATTATCCCTTGATTTAGAGTTGTAATTTAGATATCGCATTTGGTGGGAAAAAGCGTAATTTAATCGCCCTAAGTTTGTGTTGAATTTGAGGGTGTGCGGTACTATTGTCGACGAGAAGCGAAACATTTCGACCTTAGTTCAAAAATTTTTCATCCATTCCGAAAATTCGCGACAATTATTTCGAGTTAGAGGAGTTCCTGTATGTTTGGTTTGTCAAACTTTTTTTTGAGTTAGAGACATTTTCGAGATAGAGAAATTAAAACACATGAAAATAGTATACAAAATGCAAGGGACCGCAGAAAATTTCGAGTTAGAGAAGTTTGACTGTATGTGGTAATATCTATATAAATTTATTTAATTTTTTCATATGCGTTTCTACTGTCGCCGAGTAAATCTTTTATATTTAATTTGGTGATAAAGTGATAATAAAATGAATTTATGAGTTTTTCATTTTAGATAAAATGACCACACACATGTAATATAAAAAAAAACAAAACAAAAAACATACAAATATACATATATACATACAATTCCAAATCAACAGTGAAATATTACTAGTATAGTATCACGTGACAAATTTGTACATACAACAATTTAAATGCCCCATTGCCTTGTTTTCAGATATTTGATAACCAGTCAAACTTACAGGATAATTTGTTAAATTCTTTCAGTTTATAAATTTTATTATATATATAAGTAAATATATATGTAAACTTTTACTTTTCTTTATTATTATTATTATTGTATTTTTTTTTTCTTAAATAAGTAAATAAATAATTTTGCAGTCATGCAATAGAGTTGAATAAATTCTGTCCAATTTTGCAAAAAATCGCGGTCATTATCATTTTTATCAACATCATCATAGTCCTGGTAACCTTGAAAATAATGTGAATTGAATTTTTTTTGTTTTGTTTTTATATACAATTTATAAATATTTCTGTCTATCTCTTTTCAAATATATTGTAGTAGAGAGCTTTTGCGGTCAATGAGCTTCGATCTATTATTATTATTATTGTTATTATTATTATAAATTATACCAACCTACTATGTTGTTCTATTTAATATGTATATGGAAAAAGCACTATTGTTATTTGCGAAGATGACGCAACTTATTAGCTTTTCTGTTTGCTGAATAAACGTCGCTTACTCAACATATAAGAATATAACATTGAATGTGAAAATGTACAAATAGTACAAAACGTGGTATGTTACAAAAAAAAAAAAAACGCATATAGACGATGATGACCGCTATAATGTAGAAGTAATTGGAACAAAGTCATCAAAATTAATGTCGACTACTATGGGAACGAACGGTGGTGTTGTTGCACTTTTTATTGTAAAAAAAAAATTGTAGACATAGTAAAGTTAAGTAATCATAATCGTATATGTTATTGTTTTCTTTTTTTCTATTAAATATGGGAACAAGTTGAAAATATTAATTTTATATATTTTGCCCAAATTCCATTTTAACAGTCGGGACACACAGGATGTACTTTTACGTACGTATTTTTAAAATCGAATCTTTGAAAAACCTCCGTTTCACTATATTGTTATATAAGTGCGAGCGAGATCATAAATACCTCCATCTCGTCCGCACTTATATTTAAAAAGGGACAACGTCAGTATCATATACGTATTTTCAACATTTCTCGTGTAAGCGCTTCCATTTCAAACAATGTTTCTCAACAAGATTTTTACAACGTACGTACGTTGAAAGTACGTCCCGTGTGTTTCGAACGTAAAGCAGTTTCAACCTAAATTTAATATAGATCTCGATAGAAACATTCAGAATATAGTTTCATTCAAAATAGAAATTTGAACATTTTTTTTTTTATATAAATTAAAGTAGAGGTAAGATGTTAAAGAATATATTATTCGAACGTTAATGGTCCCATCTTTACTGATGTAATTGATATAAGTGATAAAAAAGCTCCGAGATTTGTGGTTTATGTTGAAATATATAGACATAACCAAGAAAATAATGTTTATCCCATCTTTACTGATTCAAATTTTCAAAATAAAAAAAGGGTTGATTTATATACGAGGGTGGATCTAAAAGTAATGATCCTTATTAGATGAATTAAAATTTATTTTTCAATGTAGTCTCCTGATAAATCAATAGACATGGACGATCTTTTCCTCAAAACACGAACTCTTTTGGGAGAGAATTTCATCTTCTCATCATCATCATCTCACTATTGTCTTGAAATTTCTTATCCCTGAGTTGCTACTTAAGTTAAGAAACAAGATAGAGGTTGCTTGGAGCTATAGTCAATTTGAAACTCACTTCTTGAATGGCAGTCATCGCGACTACTGCAGTTTTGTGTGCAGGTGCGTAGTCCTGGTGAAACAGCATCCTAGCTCGCCTTTTGTCCTTGACGACTTTTCACAATCTTCTATTTGGTTAGCGTAAGAACCTGTAGAAATGGATCCCATTTCCAGGTAATCCACCATAATTATTCCCTAGCAAGCACAAATAACGGCCGCCATATAACTTTTTGCGTGGAGCTTGCGACTTTCAATTTCTTTGATGTCGGTAAGGACAGTCGTTTCCAAGTCATCGATCAAGATTTCCTCCATTGTTACAAATCGAATCAAAAATCTGTCCAGATCAGCGAGATGTGTTCTTACAATGTCGACTCGTTTCTTCTTATGTTCGGTACGTACCCATTGCGAACACCATGTTCTTGTGAATTCCGCCATTGATGGTTTTCTAGGGATCCATGTGACCTCAGCTAAAATTCTGATGGTCACTTTCTAGTCAGCTAAAACTAGATTTCTGACTTTTTTCACATTTTCGTCGGTGTGGGACGTGGATGGTGGTTATTGGCAATGCTTGTCTTTTGGGGATGCTCTGCCCAGTATTAACTCCTTGCACAACTATGAAACATGAGAGGGGCACACTCGCTTAATGTTTCCACCAAGATTTTAGTAAAGACTTTTAGAGGCTCTAACGTCGTTTTGCTCTATTTTCGTATTAACTCTCTTTCACTGCTCATATTCACATCAATGTAGATCGCTACCCTATTTTTTTTTTCTAATATTTTTGTAGTCATTAGAAATATCCGATTATCATAAGTTTTGAATAATCCCTTATAGAATCGTGTTGAATTTGCGCTACGTTTAGGTTTTTTCGTTATAGAAATAACTTTGTTCGTTATATGCGAATTCTGGTTGAAATTCCAATAGGTTTTTTTTTGTATTTTGCCTTCGATAATAACATAAATCAATAAAGTTATGATTAATTAAGAATTTTTTGTTTTCATTTTATTAATAAGTAAATGAAAAAATTGTTTAAAAATGACAACGTGATAATAAATTTACTGGAAAAAAATGTTGACATTATCAACTATGTTAATAAACATTATCATTTTATAGACCGTTAAGATTTTATAGTGAAAATGTGACATTTCTAATTTGGTTGTAAATTAAAAAAAAATATGTAAATTTCACACATAAATGACAATATAAAACAAAATACTTACCACACTAGAATTATTAACAATAATAAGAACAAAAATCAAGAAGAACCAAAAATTTATAAGCGGCTCAAAAATAATTTATTGTTGGATATACATACCTATACAGAATGGTCCGCCAGAGGCTTTCTTTTCCAGGGAAACCTCTGTAACTCTTGAGGATTCAAAGTCTGATACTTAGCCAACATTTTGGCGCCAAAACGGTTTCTCTAGCTTTTCGGGAAATGTGAAAAATTTATATTATTAATAAGACATCCTAATCTAAACAATACTCGACCATTGTTTTTTTTTATGTTAAATAAACATTTAAAGTAATTATTTGGCTAGGTATCACACTTTGAATCCTCAAGTGCGTTTTTAATTTCCTCCACTTGAACCAGAGTTACAGAGATTTTCCTGGAAAAGAAAGCCTTTGGCGGGCCATCCTGTATATATGTGTATATATATATTTTTTGATCAAATTCTATTAAAATCGAATTTATTTTCCGCTAAATGAATCCTATGGTAAAAAAATAAATATTCTGATCCAGTTTTACGAATTTTTCAGAAGCAAAATCAGTAATATTAGACTTTGAGGGTCCTCTTTGTTGAATCCACAAAAAAAAACACACACACACACACAACAACCGGAGATTGAAATCTTTAAAATTATCTGCAGTACCGATCTCTTAAAAAAAAAAATCAGTCATTATCTATAATCGTCAGATTTTTGTTGATTTTTATCATCAATGATCCTAAAATAGAATCAATATATATACTTACTCCTAATTTTCTTCAATATAATAATACATATAGGTATATAGTATATACTTATACATAGACAAAAATAAAATTGTTTTGGAACTTGAATATAACTTGATAATTGAGAAAAATTATTATTTTCTCTTCTAAAAATTTATTTTTGTTTAACGATAAATGTCAACATGTTATCCGATATTTTAGATATTTAGACATCATCCAAAAAGTATATATAGGTAATATACATATATAAAGAAAAAACCTAACGATAAGAGGGCGATTTTTTTAGGAAAACCAATGGAATTCTCACAAATCAAGGGTTAATGTCACATAAACTTTAAATCGGAATAGACGCTATATACATTTTTTTTTTGTTTTTAGTCTAAACTATAAGATTTTTTAAGAGTCGATTCTAAAATTTCCAGATTTAGAATTTCCAATAAACTGTAACAAATTATCGCCGTATAAACAAAACAATACAATTCTCAATTTAAGCAACAGCTGACTTTACTGAGAATTCTTTAGCTATATAATTTACAATTGCAATTGATTTCGTTTATTATATTTATGATCGACAAATTTTTGTAAAATTATTTTTTTTTATTAGGTTTTTTTTCATATTCCTATACAATAATACAAGGGTGATTATATTTTTATCGAAAAAAAATATATTAGAATGGGAGAAATTTGATATCAGATTGCTTTTGTCGTCATCATCAATATCATCGTAGTTTTAGTTAAACAACACATGAGTGATTATCACGGTTTTGCACCCTTTTTTCTTCTCAATTCCCATATATATATAAAAAGAATAATTGCAATGGTCTGATTCCCTTATTGCACAGTTGTGTTATTATTATTATAGTTATATATCAAATTTCTGTAAAAAAAATTGTATGTTTTTGCACGATTTTATTACATTTGCGGTTCGTGGTTTACAAGGTGACACTTTTTTTTCCTTCTTTATTCGCTATATATACCTAGTTATATATTTTATTATTCACGAAAAAAAGGGTGCGATTTTTGCAATAACCGCTCCCATATGGACGTTATTATTCTAAACAATAAACCAAAAAAGAAACTCTAAAATAAAGATAATCAACATAGAGGTGTTGTTGAATGTTTTACCACCTACAGTGGGATATATCTCGTCGATAATTCTAGTCCCAATAAATAAGCCACCCATCTACAAATTAGAATGGTAAATAATAAAAACAAAAACGGTCTGTGTGTTTACGTGTGTGTGTGTGTGTGTAATTTTATACAGGAGTTGTCACGAGATTGTTGCACATGGAGATGTGAGTCGATTTAGATTACTCGTAGACATAAAATTTTGAACAGATGAGTTGTGGGGCAACTTTACTGGTTTGATCAACATCGAAGAAAAAAACCCTTGTTTTTTTTTTGAAGTTTATGCATTCTGAAAACGAACACACAACGAGTCGGACTCGTCTTTTCTACAACCCAATGGTCCTGTCACATAATCAACTCGAATATCCTATATTGTACATATGGACAACATTCATTTTTTTTTTGTTATTAATTACAATAGAGTAATTTTCTCGTTGCTCACCTGGATATATTTCTGGATTTAATCATTATATACATAGGGCGCACGAGAATTAAGGGAGTCGTCTTTACATTATTGGATTTGTTGATAATAATGATGATAATGATGATGAGACTAGTTGTTATACCCCCTATAGTGTTCATCGTATACGTTTATCTATTTAGATAATAAATACAACATACGTTCAGAACGTATGTTCATTTTAATGTAGGTATATATAAAATCTTTGAGTTTTTCAGTTTATGCCCTCTCTATTGCAAAACGTTTTTTTTTCTTTTTTCTTTTTTTGTTGTTGCCATATACAGTCTATATTGGGTGAGTGAGAGAATCGAATTGTTATAGCCTCTATGTAGTTTGCTTGTTTGCTCTCGTTCTCTTGTCGGATGTACGCTTGTGTGTTTAAATAGGGAGCCGCTTGCTAATATCAAATTACACCATTATTCTGTTCCAGCCACCCTTACCTGCCTCTGCTTAGGCTATATATGTGTGTATTGCTGTTTCTACTACTTGCTGATGTATTTGATGATGCCGTGTGTTTTAGTAGTTAGTTGTTTGTTGCTTGTTTGCTATATATAGGTATAAAGTACAAAACTCATCTCGATTATTATTATCCTTATTATAATCATCCATTTATTATTTAAATTTATCATCCTGAAGAAAATTGTATTCCCGTGAAGATATATCCTTAAAAATCAATCGACAAAAAATTGGAAAATATTGATTCAATTGTTAATGCATACGCGGACACCTACGGGGAAACAAAAAATGTTCGTTTAATAGAGTTGTCCATTATTGTCAGTAAGATAAAATACATAGATCTCTTAATAAGCTGCCGTGCGTTGTCATTACGAACAAAGCAATAGTTTCTTTTTCAATAAAATTTTCAATTTTTCAGATGAACTGATAAGAAGAATAATTTGAATTTTCCAAAATTTCAATTTTTTATTTTTTTTGTAACAAAATATCGTTATCATCGGGTAATAGTTTCTAATAATATCAATTATATTTGATAGGTTGTAAATTTGTGAAAATTTATAGCTTTCATTATTTCTAAAACGAAAAAAATATGTATATATAGAGCAGATTCACATTTGAGAGGGCATGGGCGGAGCTAGTCGACACAACGAACCTTACCGGCGTAATAGCCTTTTAAGTAGCGTACTGAGGTAAAGTGCGTTGGGCAGAGGGCTCTAAGACTAAGCTCCGTCCATGCTCTCTCAAATGTGAATCTTCTATACTTATACTATATCCTTTAATATAGAAATTATATGATTGATCCTATTTTGTATAGTTAATTAATAATTTTACGACCCTACATTTTCAATATCGTATCATCATCATCATCATAATATCCCCCAATTTTTTTTTACGACAGTGAAACCTAGTAAAATTTGATACCTCGATATATTTCCCTTAATTTATACATTACCATAGGGTGTGCCTATAGTTATAATTTCTAAAATACCAAACTTAACGTATTTATTTTTATTATAAATAAGTATCTTATATGTATAAATTTCATTGCAGTATTTGTTTTTTTTTTGTGGGGGTAATTTACAATTATTACATTTTTAAAACATAACAAAACTCTCGCAGTTATTTTTATTTTATTAATTCAAATAAGCTATATGTATATATTATGGTGTTTTTTCCTTTTGGTTTTTGTTTTACTGCAACATATTTTTGAAAAGAAAACCAAAAGATTCAAGGGTCGAAAAAGAACAGAGGGATG
The DNA here is from genome assembly GCA_037414775.1 of Zonitis immaculata. Lineage (NCBI taxonomy): Eukaryota > Metazoa > Arthropoda > Insecta > Coleoptera > Meloidae > Zonitis > Zonitis immaculata. The sequence goes on from JAZBGX010000201.1 coordinate 11,386, forward strand.
TTTTTCCAGTTAAATAAACACTTCTTGTTATATAAACACGACTTTTTGTTAGAAACCAGAATGTTTCTATTTTGCCGAGTGTTTCAGTTAAGTTGAAACACTTGGTATTTGAGTGGCGAAAAAAATAAATAAAATAAAAACCAAAATCAACTCAAATAATAATAATAATAATAATAATAATAATACCTATACATATAGAAATTTTGCAATTTTCAACCCTTTTTTCTATATAAATTCACACAATTTACTATAAATTTCTAGATGCGATTAATAATTCAACCATAACGTATAATTTTTTAACCGTTTTGATTGAATTTTGTAAACTACCCCCCGATAATATTATTTCTCATTTACCTGAATTGAAATTATATATAAAGTTAAAGGGTTGTGATTTTTTTCTCACAAGGTGCGTATATGTGGATAGGATGTGATTTTATTTTCCAAGGAAAATTCCTACTTATACTTTATTGATTAATCCTTTTATATAACTATATAAGTACATTGACAACAGTTACTAAGGTATTTTGATGTTGATTGGTATGGACAGTGAATGTTAGTTATTTTGGATAGAAAAGAACACGTGTATACAGTTTGCAATTATTTTATTAAGCAACATTACCACCCTATATCTATAGATATAAAATCCACCCTTATTCTCAATTGTTACGAATCAGAGACGCATCAAATTGATTATATACTTTTTGTTATTGTTTTTTTCTTCTTCTATTATTTATATAACACTTTCTTTTTTCAATTGATGGAAAATTCTATAAGAAAATTGCATTTGAGTTAGTATAATTTTTGATTGTTTAAGAGAAGTGTCCTTGAATTGCACCTTTTTGTTATTATTATGTTATTGTTGTTGTTGTTGTTGTTACCTAAAGTCCATTTGGAGAGTCGGCTAACAATAGGCAGCTGATCAAATTTGCAGATTTCTATCTTTTATAAGGTTTTCCGTCAAAATTCTCTATATATAATATATACGCATATATAAACTAATACAAATACAATATATGGATGTATGTATAACTGGAGTACCTTGTTACCTCTTGTAATTTGATCTATTTTCGAGTATCCTCCGATAATCATCATCATCATCATCATCATTGATAGAGAGAGAGTTCATTGTATAGTTTGGATAAATTTCTGACAATAGCCTTGTCGATAGGTCTCTCTCTCTTTTATTGATGCTCTGTCGTTTATAAGAGGGCTAATAGTTTAAATAGCGCGTAATTGAAAGAGATTACATAGATACCTAGACAATTCGCCTATATAAATATATCTATATATTTTTTCTTGCTATTTTTATGTTCACCCAAAAAAAAAACATATACCTAGTCTTTTTAAATAAGCCGTAATTCGATATTTAACTACTGTTTGACAAGATTAGAGCATAAAGATTATTACATTTAATTCAAATATGACATAATTGATTTTTTCCCTGTATATATTTTTTTGGTTCGATAATTCTATGAAGAAAAAATAAAATAAAATTTCCCATTTTATTATTATTATTATTATTATTATTGTTATTCCATCTCGAGGGAGTGATAATATTAACGCACTTAGTGTTAGATAATGAAATTCGCCACTGGATCTGATATACAATTATAAATTCCATTGCAATTGGATTTCCTTGTAATAAGATACCGGCCATAGCGACGACAACGATGCGACGCTGATAACGACAGCAAATAACAATCACCCTCTAACTAAAATTCACTCTCTATAATATATCTACTAATATATTCTATAATATACGTATATCTTTATTTAATTCACTATATAAAATAAAGATAGAAATATCTAAATAGAGGGTGTCAATATATTAATAGTGTTATTTTGTCTCATTATATACCACAATTGAGCGTAATTATATTATATAGGGTGGGGGTGGTTTATCTATATATATAGGAGACTTTTGAACTCATCAATCATTTTGAACAAGTTTTTTAGTGTTATTAATATTTTTTTCCGGAGGATTTTGCTCGTTTTTATGTAAATTCTCAACAATTGTTGGTTTGATTTTGTTCAATGCAGGTTTTTTTTTTTTTTTTGAAGGGGTCGAATAATATAGAAGAATTAACATATGTATTTTGTGGTCGTTTTTTTTTTTTTTGGTTGTTCTTTTTGTGCATCTGTACGTGTGTAGAAAATAATAAGAATATATAGTTTGATGGAGAGAAACGGAAACAGTTGTCATAGATGTTGTGGAAACTGGCGGCGAGTCGCTTGGACATGTCAATCAATTTATATCCACTGTCTGTCAAATACAACATTGAAATTTACTCAATGTCTATTTAACTGCTACTGGGTAACCAAATAATAATAATAGAGAAATGTCTATTTCGATCTAAAATATATATACAATGAGAGATTTATTTTTGGTTATGATTTGCTCCTCGAAAAAAAATTTAAAAAAAACAAACTATTTATACAACAATCATAAACAGAATATGAAAGTCAATTATTTCAATTGTATTCTATTTATTTTGAATATAATAAAAAATTGTATATAGAAAGTCATTTGCATCTTTAACATCAATTAGTTTCGGCGTTAGATATGATGAAGCCTTATATATTTATATACATTGGAATTTTTTTTTTTTTTTTGACTGCCTTAGTATAAGTTTGGTGGAGCATACTTTTTCAGAAGCCTTTTAATCAACGATGAACCGGATGTAAAGCTACCAACTACCTTAAACATTGAAAACTAATTGAAGCCTTACTATTACACCCTCAACAGCAACAACAACAACATAACAATAGCAATAACAACAAACTTCCTTCCTTTCTTTCGGATTAACAAAAAAAAAATGTATTCTTTATAGAAAATTTATTTTTAATTTTACACGAAATGAGCTATTTAGCTTTTTCATAGAGAATATACATATAGTCGGACCGATGAACGTTCGAAGATACGTCAACTATATTTTCGAACATAATATTGAAGATATTTGAATTTTATGTGGTTGCCGCTGCAATATAGGATGTTTATACGCACTGACAAAATAAAAACGTATGTATACAGGCTGGTCCACTCGATTCGAAGATCTAAAGTTTAAGAAATCGTTTTAATGTCAAAATGTTCTCTAAATATCACACTTTAGATCGTCGAGTCCGTTTTTTTGCATCCACTATAGAGCCAGAGTTACAAGACCAAGAAAACCTCTGGTAGACCATCCTGTATAAATGCGCTGTAGATTCGCAGTAACGCACTATACGTAACGCGCATTCGCTCTCACTCTATTTTATGGTTTTAGATTTGTTAGAATTAAGGGAACAGTGTTAATTTAAGTTGGATTAGGAGTTAACTATGTTCGCCAATATGTTGTTATTATGGACCGGAAAAGTTGAATTGATTTGAACCATATAAGTATGCATGATGTGATTTTAAACATTCATGAGTCCAAAAATAAAGTATAATATATATAGAGACTATATAGAGACAATAAACAACAGGCGAATTATAGAAGGGCATATTTTTCTATATTATTCATAATCATCAATATAAAATCATCGTTCTTTATTTGATATTTTGATTTTTGAAGGGAAAATTCAATATATAAGGCGCCAAGTGTCTTGAAATATTTTCGAATTTCTAGCACGAGTCTCTATACAAATTTATTCGCCTGGAAAAAAAAACTTTACAAAATAATATAATAGATATTAGTTCTTGTTTATGAGCAATGTCCAATGACTATTTCAGCCTAAAAATCTCTTTTAAATCTTTCAAATCCTCTTTAAGTGAAACAAATTATCAGACAGGTAAATAAATAGTTGTTGAATTTTTGTGTATATAATATAAATCAAAACATTTGCTATATATATATATATATATATATTTGGGTATACCTAACAGATTGTTCATTTTTACATAATTAGTTTTCAAATTTTTTTTATAAAATTTTGAACACCCGATTCGAAAATTTTCTATATGGTTTTACTGTTCAAAAATGTATTTTAAAATTTAGGATATTTTGAAATTATCGACAAGACTTTCAGAAATTATCACAAAAGTTTTTTGTTTTTGAAAGGAGATAAAAAATCGGGCTACTTAATTGCTCTTTTATATATATATAAATTGCACACTCTGAACACTCTCTATATAAAAAGATATAGTTGCGCATTTCCTGCTCCATATGGTCAAATAGAATTGTTGATTATTATATTCGTTGAATTTCTATGATTATTAGCCCCCAAGTGGGTAGAAAATTTACAATAGGTAGGGCGAACTATTGTTATACGAACAAAATTGTGGTTATAGAATTTTTGACTGTTAAATACCCATCATATGTATGTATATATTGTACAATGATGTGTTATAGAAAAGAGCATCTCAACAATTTCCAGGTATAGAGATGTTAAAGACTCTTGAAGTGGTCGATATTATTACATGAGAGAATATATATAGATTTGTTCTTTTTGATATTTTTTGGTTTTGTGAATAAGGGATGAATATTTACAATGATGGCCGATGGGTTGTTGACTTGGTTATATAGACCGCAAAAAGGCCACTCAACATCATCATCATCATCATCGATTGATGGTTGAAAAGAAAACAAACTGTTTCAGCTCAAACAAACCGGAAGAAATCGATGAGATTTAGCGCCAATATGGAGACAATTTTTTTTTTTTTTTGTGATTGTTGGAAGAAGAGACAATAAAGCAGGGAAATTCCATTTATTTTAACCCCATCACATTTTGTTGTTCAATACACAAACTTCATTACGACATATCCCTTTAGAAGTTTGTCTTGAAAATTCGTTCTTTATTGATCTGTTGTTAAAAAAAAGACGAAGCAAAGAAAAAAAAACTCCCAGGTTTAATACAAAAGCGCTTCTGACAAACAAAGCTAATATTTGTTGAGAGGGTGAACAATAAAAGCATTTTCATTCATCCAATGTTTAGATGAAATTTTTCGTTCTACACCATTTCGATTATAATACTATTTTCTTCTAACTTATATAAGTTAGATAGAGATAGTATTATAATATCACAAATGATAACCATTATCTTTTCGATATAATGACAGTCCATCTGCCTCTTTTCATTCTTTATTATCTAGAAGAGAGGAAGAGACCACGCCCAAATCTACTCCCTCTCCATAAACGAGAGGGGATGAAATGACACTTGTCTGTAAAGGGATTGGAGCATCCCGGGTTACCATAGCTACCATCATCAATGTCGATACAACTAGCGAAACGATGAATAGTGGGGGAAATTGATTGTTTGTTTTATTATAATTTTCCGGAGTTATTGGCGCAATTTTTTCGAAAATCAACTATAAAAAAAGTTTTTATGAATTTCTAATTCTTTAATATACGTATAGTTTGTTGAGTTTCTCACGCGACTCCTTATTACCGATCTACATTTTATACCACAAAACCACAGTTTTTCAAAGACGCTGTAAAAAAAAAAGGATCTATATCTAACAGGAAAAAATTACAAAATATTTAAAAAAAAAAAACCATTAGGAAATAGATTTTTATATTTCGTAAATAGTTTTGAATTTCTTGTTATGATTTTTGTTGTGTTGAAGTCCAAGGTTTTTAGAATGGTAACAAATATGTAATTATCCCCTGACGGGTAAATAGTTGGATTTGTCCTGGTATAGCTCAAATTACGGACACAGATATATATATCGAAATGAAATTAATATCTATAGACTTTTTAATATTAGTATGTGTGCGGCTATCTAATAAGATTGAATAACTTTTTTTCGGGATTTTATTGTGTTTTTTCATATAAATTCGATTGTTATCTGTTTTCAATTGTTAGAGAATCTAACTTGATAGAAGCAATAAAAACCACCCTTATATTTTCAATTGCAATTTTTGCAAATGCGTATATATTAACACAAAAACAAAAACAAAAACGCACGCCTACTTCAATTGGCTAAATTTCGAAATATATATGACATGTTTGTATTCCAGACATCCACCACATATATAGATACTAAAATTTTCTCCCTTATATATCGAATTTCTTTATAAAGAAATAAATAACAGTTGTCTATCTTGCCTTTTATCAAATTGATAGAAGTGGTTATTTGCATAAAGAAGTTATTATATTTGTATATTCTAATGCTTGTTACTATCAACTTTACAACTTGTCATTTGAAATAATAATAATCTATTTTGAATTGCTACAAGAAAACATCTCGTATTATAGACCGCACAATTAGCATTTCTTTTTTTCCTTTTAATTTTTGAAATATACAGGATGGTCCACCAGAGGCTTTCCAGGTCTTATAATTCTGGCTTTAGTGGGTGCAAAAAAAAAAACGGACTTGATGATCTAAAGTGTGATATTTAGAGAACATTCTGGCGTTAAAACGCGATTTACCATAAACTCTAGATCTTCGAGGGCATTTATTTCCCCGCCACTAGAACCAGATATTTCCTGCAAGATCAGGAAAGCTTCTGGCGGACCATCTTGTATACAGACAATTATTAAATCAATATTATATCATATTATTGTGTTATCTTCACTTATCATTGAGTATTGGAAATTTGTTTAAATTGTTGAGCATTCCAAACTCAAACTTATTGCTAGTTGCCTCATGAGAACTTGAGCTAGCAAAAACTCATCAAAACTTTTCCAAGAGAAGAAATCTTTCTAAGTAGATGATACATATTGGTATATTTACTTTTGAGATTGTATGGACGGAGCTAACTGTTTGAGCACTTAACACATATCCCACACCACCGTGGTAGCCTTTTGAGTTGGCTTTTGCAGTGAGAGCTCCATCAGTTAGCTCCGCCTATGCTCTCTCAAATGTAAATTATCTATAGCAGAATGAATTAATTTTATACATATACTTAAGAGACACAGGGAATAGGAAGTGCCCGACTAAGGGAGGAAATAATAAGTATAGTGAAATAAATATTGTGTCTACATCTATCAAGTATAGAGGTCCACTTAATAGAGATTTTGCCTTATGGGAGGTATTCAACTGTGTGAAATGTGCGTCAAGGAAAAAAAAACAGAAATAAACAAAAATTTAGGATTAATAATTTTAAGGGTGCAAAAATTTGAACATTTCTTATTGAAAAATTAATGAAATAAAAATGTGACAAAAAATAAAAAGAACTATAAGTTTCAGAATTATAAAAACTCGTTTTTCAAAATTTCTGCGTATATAGTGAGCTTTAGCATTAATGCTTAAACTAAAGGTAGCTTATTTAAGACTTATTGTTAAACGGCTTATTGAAGCTTCAATCTCAATCAAATTTTCTAACTTGAGTGTTTTAATTCAATAGATTTCGTGTGAGATGAGATGGTTTATTGGTGATTAAATTATTATATATATATATTTTTTTTGATGTCTACTAATTAATTAGGGGAGTGTGGCGCGTGTATTCAGGTCAATGAGCTCGCTATATGATTCAATCATATTATATCCCTCGGGATAAGCATTTGATAGTTGTTGTCTTTTTTCTCTTGTGTTCTTGTGTTTTTAGGGAGAGGGACGTATATGCGTATATATGTATGTGTCATGTGTCAAAAGCTTAACGGGTTTTGTGTTGTTTCTCAATAGAACATATGCTGTGAGAATTGTTCATTTCTGGTTTGGTTTTTTTTTTCTAATTTTAATTTTAGGTTTTAATATATGACATTTATTTAAGGGCGTTATTATTAGAGGTCTCTTGGGCAAACATGTACAATTATTTGTATTTATCAATTATATAGATCGATTTTGATTATATTATTATTATTATTATTATATGTATATGTATTGTGTACTTATATGAATCACATTTCAAATGTTATATGTTATATAATAATAATAATAATATGTAATAATAATTTATATAATCGATTAAAATAGAAGCCCTTTTATACTTATAGTACCTTATTTATTAAGGTGTTGTTGTAATAGTTTTTGAGAAATGGCACGTGGTAAATTAGTATATATATGTATATCTATAGGTATAACTATGAATAGGTATATACTATACACAAATACATATATAACAGTGGTAATGTAATGTCAGAGAAGTAGTGAAATGTGGTTGGATTTCTCATATTTCAACTATGTCTCAGATAACAACTATGTACTATGCATCATGTCCGGATAACTAAAGGATTCCCTTTAACTTCACCTTTTCAATATTTCCTTTTTTCAAATTTTTATATAAAATAATTTTCAGTAGAATGAAAAACTTTCAAAGACGATTTAAAAAAAAAATAATTGAATAGATGATATATAATAAGAACTTACATATAAAATCTTATAAGCGTTTTAAGAGGAATTTTTAAGGCTTCACAATTGACTCTTCTATATAGAAAAGAATTTTTTCTTTTTTAAAAGAAAAAAAGATTTTTTAAGCTTCCGATTTAATTTTATTCATCGACCGTTTCCCATTTCAGGAAATTCAATAACTCGCTTAAGGTTGATTCACACATATACTTTCTAAAATCTACGCCTGGGATTCATAAAACATATAAGTATATACGAAATAAAACATTGAACAAAATTATTGATTTTATATTCAAAATTCTTTCATGATATAGTTTTCAAAATATTCAATGTCAGAATTCTGCGAAAATTTTAGGAAGAGATGACAAATCAGGAAAGGGCGTATATGTTAATAAATTTCTGATCATAGATGAGAAAAGCTATAATAGTCGACCACTGAAGTATTGACTGTATAGTGGTGTGTTTGTGTTATAACCACATCTCTGTGTACAGTAAGTTACACGAGTGAAATTTGCCGCTTGCTTGTTGGATAATACAAGATTGTTACGTAGACACTTCCTTAGAAGGCGCGAATGGCCGCTCTTGAGTTATCATACTGATCATGAGTGCTTATTCCCATTCTTGGCGCTCTTATCTTAAGAACGGCTAAACTTTATGAAATTTTGTCCGAGACCCAAATTTGTAAAGAATTCGATGCTCCACCATGTATTTTTAACACAGCACAGTACAGAAAGCAAGATATATTTACAATAAGCAGATTTTATCGCTTTTAGTCTTAAATTCGTATATATAGTTTTAATTTGTTTGTTATATCAAATTTATTTATATATTGTCCATTTTTGTTTAATTTTAGGTATTATTTTATCTATTATCTAATAATAGAGAAATATAAGTGTGGATTAGGAAAAGTTCAATGACTGATGAATCTTCTAGTGTTTCATTTAATAAGATTTTATCCAAATCAAGTACATTGATATTATTATTATTATGATCTAATTATGTAGTGATTACAATTGTTTTTAAAAATTATACTCTTATTGTTAGTACAATTTATTTCATGCGTGAAACTCTTATCAATTCCAGTAATTATTTCAACATAATTATTATCAATCATAATAATAACAATAATTAAAAATTAATTATGTTTAGTGACGCTAATTTTCTTGATAACTTTATATAAAATTGACTAGGAACAGACGCCCCCCTATATCTCTCTACATATACATAAACACTTCATAAGTTCATTATATATATATATACATATAGATAGATATTTGTAAGCAATTCGGTTATAACGTACTAACGTATATACCGTAATAAAAATGAGAAAAGAAGATGAAATTTGAAACTATATACACCCAGCTAAAATAATGATTAATCAAATAAAATATTTTTCTTTTTGTCACGATAAGAATCTATTATCATTATTATTATTAATAATATTATTATTATTATTGTTGGTTTTTTTATAATTAATTTTTTTCAAACTTAAACAAAAACATACATAGCTTATCTTTAATTTTAAAGATTTTTTTTTTCGAAAAAACCAGATGTGTGGTCCTTTGGGGGACATAATTTCTAAAATCATTATAACCACTTGTATTATTATTATTATTATTATCAGTAATAGTCGACTAGAAAAAAAAAAACAGGAAAATTATATAAAACTCCCAGCTGTATTGGATTTGATTATTTCGTTATTTAGGGTGTTTTGTTATTTGTAAAATAAGTTTAAACGATAAGATCTTAATAAGTTATATATGAACATGTTCTCACTAACCCCTAAGTATATAATAATAATAATAATACCCTATATTTTATTTTAATCAACTACCCTTTTACCGGAAACGGGTACAATATCGATATTATTATTTAAAAAAAAAAGACCAGTTTCTACCCTAGTTTTCTAGAGTAAATTGTAAATTGTATTTTCTTGACCCTTTTCAAACAACTCGAAATTTTATTGAACCACACACGATAGAAAAGAAAGCGTTAACATTTCTTTTTATTAAAATTTCATTAAAAGGTATACCTACTATATAGGAATTATTAATTAAGAAGTCATTAAAATTTAATATATGCTGATAATATAACTTGTGACCTTTTTGGGTTATACATCGTCGGCAACTGTCACAATTTAACAACCAGCCCTTTTTTGGCATCGTTCCATACCAATTATATATAGGGATGTACTAATTAACGCCTTACGTTCAAATATAATAGATTAGGTGAGCTCAAGAAACCGTCAAAGAAATATGCAAAATGATGATGTAAAGTTAATATGATACTAGACATATTTTTATTTTTTAAATATATAGTTTTGCCAACCCTCTTCCATTATATGTATTATATATGTATAGGTGGTGGATATTAATCATATAAGAAATCTACAACAAAAAATATACGTAAAGTTTCAGTTTTCAATTATTGCTATTTTCGATAATTGTTCAACAGGAAGAGGAAATTTTTTTCTATATATGCGACGAATTATTAAGAAAAAAAATTTTTCCTCAAGGATAAACCTTGAATATTTCTCAATTATTAAAAATAGGATTGTTTTTTATTTTCTGAATATTTTATAAGTATACATATATAATTCTAATGATGATTTCAAATATGTCATCATATTACAAAATCAAAATATCAAGTACACCAAGGTATCATATGACAATATTTTCATTCATATCTATGATTTGAAATCCGACCTGATTGATGGTAGTGGTGGTGGTGGTGGTGGTCGCGCTGGCGGTGGTAATTGGTGGCAATAGAATATGTATAAATACTACACTACAATATTCGATGATATCATATTGATGTTTCATTCATAAAATTGTTCGAATTTAAATCAAATTCTTCACGTTGAATGAAGAATGACGGAATTTTTTTTTAATAGACAGAGCCGGCTTTAAATATTTATTTATAAAAACTATTGCAAATATGTGTTATGTTATCATTGAATTTGAAGGATATGCAAACGAAAATGCAAAAGTTACTCTGAGGCGCGGTAATTTAACATGATTGAAATATATATATTTTTTTTAACTTCCTTTGAAATTGATAGAAGTCGTTTCGCTATTGCAACTTCTCGAAATTTATATTTACAGAAAAGAAAAATTTCATTTTTCTAAACACCAAATTTTTCGAATAACTACTTCACAGTCAGTAATTTACTATAGGTTAAGATCGGGCGATCTTGGTGGTCAAGAATATTGAAAAACCGCTATAAACAATTTTTTAACGATATAGTCGGTAATTGTGCAGGAGTGCTCCAACCTGCATGCAAATCATGCTTTCAACTCCTTTGTTCTCGTTTTGCAACTGTAGAATTACATAATCCCTTAATATCGGTCGGTGTAGCATTTGCAGATACGCGAAAAGTATAGACAAAATAATGTGTATTTTCTATTTATCATATTTGACAATTTTGTGTATTAGTACTTCATTTGCTCCACCATTAACGGCTGGGACACACAAAACGTATTTTTACGTACGTGGCACGTACGTACTTTCAAAATCGAATCATTGAAAAACGAACGTTTCACTATAACAAGTGCACCATGGTGTATATACGGGAAATACTGCAATATATAAATATATACACTCGTAATTGTTATATAAGTGTGAGAGAGATCATAAATACCTCCATCTCGCCCGCACTTATATAAAAAGAGACAATGTACATGATACATACGTTGTGTGTCCCGGTCGAAAGAGAGAAATGGTGGGCTTCATATAAAGCCCATGGATAGATATATGTCCATAAAATTTTTAATTTGCTAAGCTTGGAAAAATCGAGAAAAGCAATCTTAAATTTCGAACATTACCGCGTTATAAGGAGGGCTCAAGCTGTTAGCTCCGCCCATGCTCTCTCAAATATGAATATTCTATACTAAATTTGAATTTCTCTTTCGATTTTCCAACATTTTTTTTTCAATTGCAAAATAAAAATACCCACGATAACTTTTGAAATTTTATACTTGAATTTTTTTCTCGATTTTTTTCCAATTGTAATATATTGGAAATTTTATATGACTGAAAAGGTTATAAAAAGTACTATAGAAGATTCACATTCGAGAGAGCATGGGCGGAGCTAAGTCTTAGAGCCCCCTGCCCAACGCAGTTCACCTCAGTACGCTACTTAAAAGACTATTACGGTGAGGTACGGTGTGTGGAAGTTTCTAAGACTTAGCTCCGCCCATGTCCTCTCAAATGTGAATCTGCTATATTAAAATCAATAAAAAAATATAGGTGGTCATTTAGAAAAAGAAACCGATGACGTCTTACTATAGGAAATCAAAGACGCAAGAAATTGGAAATAGGCTAAAAATATTTGTTGAGGTCAAAATCGATATCCCTCTACGAGATCTTTTCTAAAAAATTGATCTCAACAGAATCATTGAATTTTAGGCGTTACTTATTTCCACACTGTATACATATATATATATAATCGTTTTAATATCCCACTCACACCATTGTTTGCTAACGGATTATAATCTATTTCAAGTCAAAATAAGATATGAGAAGGCATAGACATAATAGAATAGTTGCCAGAGTCCAGCCTAGTAGGCAGCGTGTGAGAAACTTTGTCTATTGAAGATTCACATTTGAGAGCGCATGGATGAAGTTCAGCACATATGTACAACACTACACCATGGTAGCCTTTAAAGTTGTGTAACGCAGTGTGTGAAGGGCTCAGACAGTTAGCTCCGCCTATATTCTCTCAAATGTGAATCTTCTATAGTCGAGGTAGCGACAAGCTCTTGGTAGTCTATAAAGGGTTGTCATATCAAAACTATTCCATGAAAAATAATTAATTATTGATGTTATGTACTTGAATTGGAAACTTATTGAATTTTTGACAACAACAAAAAATATAATAAATAAAACGCAATAGTTTTAGTCCTTCAAATGAATAAACCAACTATTTGAATTGACAACATTCAATTTACATTAATTTCTGTGGGAGAATTTTTCAATTATTACCATCAATTAAAACATATTACACAATAAGATTATTCAAATTATATAAAAATAACAATATGAAAAATTGTTTCATTTTTATATACAATCGCGTCATTGATCCAGCGTACTAATAAAATAATGAAAATACTACATTATAAGTATACGGTAAGTATATTGATTTTATAAAATCTGGAGTTCTTTTATCCAATCGTTTCTGTAAAACAATAGAACAATAGAATAAACAAAAGAGAATATTACGTATATAGGTTGTTTAAATGACGTCTGACCAATTTTCGTTACGGTCACCACTCTATATAATCGAATTCGTTACGTTGTTGAAAGAATTTCAATAAAGCCACCACCTATAATGGAACTCGCATATATCCGGTCATCTAAATTCTATTTTATATTATAAATATTTATAATAACGAAATAAAATTTTCCATATTTCAAAATTCTAACATAAAATCAAGACTGTTTTTAAATGTTAGTTACAAAACTTATATACAGTTATTTATTTGTTGTAATATATAGTGAAAGATTTCGATCACCCTTTAATTTGCAGGTATATTTAATGTGGTTATATATATGTATATATAGTGAGCAAAAATCAATAATATAATATAAAAGAAAAAAGCAAATTGCTACCTTACGTTTATAGTATGTAGTTATGGATGTTGGTAGGAAAATAATAAGAATGTAACATATCCCATATGGGTCGGATATTTTAAATAATATCGCCCCCATAAGTGACACTTTGTCTAACATTCTTATAATATTTCTGAAAATAGTTCACATTCTATTATAATAAGTCTTAATTATATGGACTAATCAATGGTCATTCTTTTGAAAGTTGACAAAATCATTAAAAATATCAATGAAAATTTATAGTTTTCATCAAATAAAGGAAAATTTTCCAAATTATGTTCAAATTAATAAGCTTCTGTTTTAAAAATTTTACAATTTCTCGAAATTACTAACTTAAATTACATGTTTGCTATAACCGTACTTTCCAAAGGTATATAGTTTCGTTATAATCGAATTCGCATCTCTAAATAGAAGTTGGGGAATATTTTTTTTTTAATTTGATTCAAATGGCTCGGTGCAGATTGTTTCCCAACTCTCTTTGTTGAATAAAGTACAATATAAATTGCGTCCCGTGCATACGAGCTACTGTCTCTAACAAGCAGTGAATCAAATTATCAAGACTTCAGTAGCTTTAAATAAAATTAGCATCATCTGACATGACAAGACCTGACCTAACCGAACTGGATGTATATATGTTTGGACAGTTTTTGGTAATTCTCAATATCTCGAATTTATTAAAAATTATAAGTGTAATTAACGCTCGGTACACACAAGACGTATTTTCAAAGTCCGTTGTAATGAAAGTGTAATATATGAGCTGTAATAAATTAAGTATAAGCGCGAGCATGATCCAAAATATCTCTATTTATCGCTTGCAGTTATATAAAGAGGGACAGCGTATATATGTAATACGGACGTTGAAAATACGTCATGTGTGTCTCGAGCGTAATCGGAATATTACAACTGTGTATACTTTCGGAGAACGCCGATGGGACACAATTTATATTTTCCGAATTTAAACCACGTCGTTATAAGCGAATCGGCCTCCGAACTATAAAGAAAAACAAAACCATTTATTCAACCTCTTAATGTGACCTAGACTATATTTTGTGGAAAAGTCACTAAATTTTTCCTTAAAACTGAACAGGGGACCGCCTCAGGCTTTCCTGGTCTAGCTGTAACTCTGGTTCTAGTGTAGAAAAAAAAACGCACTCGAAGACCTAAAGTGTAATATATATCGAGAACATTTTGGCGTTGAAACGGTTTCTCTAACTTTTCGGAAAATGTGGAAAATATTATTAAGTATGGGATATATAATTATGGAAAATTAAATTAATATTAATTTTCCACATTTCCCGTAAAGCTAAAGAAACCGTTTTGGCACCAAAATGTTGTCTATAGATATCACACTAAGTTACAGATCAGGAAAACCTGAGGCAGTCCACGGTACATGCGGGAATTGATTTATTACTTTCAATATCTATATACAGGATAGTCCGCCAGAGGCTTTACTAATCTTACAACTCTTGCTCTAGTGAGTGCAAAATGGATGCGACGATCTAAAGTGTGATATTTAGAGAACATTTTGACATTAAAACGATTTTCCAAACTTTAGATCTTCGAATGCATTTTTTTTGTCTCTCCACTAGAACCAGAGTTCCTACAAGACCAGGAAAGCCTCTGGTGGATCATCCTGTATTTTCATTCTTCGATGTTGTTATTAGTTTATAACAAAATCAATAGAATGAAAATATGGATATGGTCATCTAAATTTTGCGCACATGTTTTTTTCGTTGAACAACATTATTGTTAAAATTCTTTTGAAATAACCCTAATTTACTGAAGACAATTTCCAATTGGAAATTAAATTTTTTTACACACTTACTATTTATTTATTGTACCTATACAAATTTTCTCAACAAAACAATATGATAATAGGATTATTATTGATTAGTTAGATTCATCTGAACGTGTAACTTATAGTGTGCTATCTTTGAATTGGTTTAAATGACGATATATAAGTGAATTTATGACCTCCTGACCTACGAATTTCTTTGAAACATTTTTGAGAAGGAAAAAATCTACTAATCCGACCTGTCAAACTAAAAACCAGACTGTAAAATTTACGACTTTTTTTCCTATAATGGTTTGTTATTATAGTTCTGCTCCATATTTTCTCCTTTAAATATGTTGTTGCATTCAAACCAATATTGAAATAATTAATAATTTCGTGAAACAACAACAATCAACATTTTGTCAGACATTATTATTGAAATAAACTTTATAAGAACAGGTATATTATAATTACCTGTTTACTATTGGATATCAACAATACTGATGCATCGAAAATATGGAGTATCATTGGTGTTGTTGGAAGCTTTCAGGAATAGTTCACACTCCTTCCACCAGATAGGAGGAGTGTGCTTTATCCCCACTTTTAACACAAACAAATTGCCATCAACTAGTCAGCTTTTTAGTCGACAACGAGCTTTACTTTGTGCAGTGTCGAGAATTTTTCACAAAAAAAAAAAAACAAAAAAAAATTTATGTCCTGAAAATTTAAAACTACAATAAACGGAAACACAATTAATTTAATTGGTTTTTAATGATATAAGTTAAATTCCAAAAAATTCAAGAACGAGTGCAATAATTTAAATTAAACATGCTCTAATTAATAATTAACTAAATAATTTATTAACAAATTAAATTTTTGATTATATTAAAATAAATTAATATAATATAGTGATTGAATAATTTTTTGAGATTTCTTACATTAAAGTGTTTTATTTATATCATTATCAATGTAGTTGATTTGAATTAGTGCCGTCGGGTATTTATTATAATTGTTGTTTTTTTTCTTCATAATTTGTTTATTTAACATGGTGACGATTATGCCTTGTAATTATTTAAATGCCCCATCGGCCCGATGTACTATGATTGATAAAATGTGCGAACCTAAGGTTAGAATTTGTCGACTATATATACAAATTTAAATTAATTCGTATTTCCTGCTTTAAACAAATTATATATTTCCTGCTGGATATACAAAATAAATTAATAATTGGGATTTATTTTGTTGCAGGTGAAACGACCAAGAACCGATGCTCCAGTTACAGAAAATGCAGATAGAGATAGGTGAGTTAATTTTTTTTTTTTTTTTAAGCAAGTGATGACTAAAATTAAAACATGTTGATGATGGTCACGGATTTATTACAAAACCTCCACTATGTTCTATTTAATTATCTGATAAGAGTCTTGTTAACCGTCATTTGACAGAATAATGTTGTTGTTATATAACTATTTCAAATGGTCGAGACATTATTTTTGATTACTATTATTATAAAAAAAATTAAGCATATACTTCCGAAATTATAGAGACAAATCGCAAATAAGTAGCATAACATTATTTTTTCTAAATCTTATTCGCTTAAAATCCATAATTGTTTTGCAATATTTTAGATTTTTTTGTTTATCAAGAAATCAACAACAATAAGTATCGAAATGAGTTGTTTTCTGAAAATTCGCAATAATCATTCCACAAATAATCACATACGTTATATATATGTATTTATGAATGAACTTCCTTTCTAGTTTATATACTGTTTTTAAAAACACTTAATTTAGTTGTTTTGTTATGTCTAGAACTACCGATAATGAGTTCTTTTGAATTGTTGGGTGGTCAAACAATAAATTTTCACCCTTTTCTTCCGTTCATATTCGAAAAAATAATACTGTAATATATATATATGAGGAGATATCGAAGGTGGGTCAAGTGGGAAACTTGATTGGATTATTAATGTTTATACATAGATCTTTATGGTTGTTTACAATTAAATTTAAACAATAATTCGGTAAAAATATTCATTATTATTTGGAATTATTAAAGAAATTACGAGTCGTGTTTGTTTAGTGTTAATTCAAGAGCTTTACAAAGAAAGACGATTATAAAGTACAAATAAATAAATAGTACGTTGTTATTGTTTTTTAAATTTTGTTTTTATTTTGCAATATGTGGACAATATAAAACGTTTCCAATTCAGTTCCATACTAAATCCATATTATTATTATCATTATTATAGCGTAAAATTAATAATGATTGAAAAGTGTTTGGTTATACTTTTCTTCCTTTTCTTTTTATTGGTTTGTTTTTAATATTAATTTTTTCTAGAAAAAAAAAAATAAATGAATGGTTTTTAATGTTTATATATGTGATGAATCGAACCTGTTACTAATCATTTCAAAATCGTAAAACATTATGTTGTGTGTGTGTGTGTATGTGTATATGTGTG